>CAUEEP010000744.1:0-14502 GCA_958450365.1 Mesorhabditis belari
ACCCTAAAGTCGCGAGTATATAAGTTTATCCGAGTATAAGTTCTGAATTTACATTTAAAGGGCATTTAAAGGGATGGAAAACTTTCTTCTTTCTCCTTTAATTTTTGTATTGTTTTTTTTTTTTTTTTTTTTATTTTTATTGTTTTTTTATTGTTTTTTTTATTTTTTATTTTTACTAACGTTTTTTCATTTTAGATACGATGATGAGAAAGTCGTACACCGCCGAAACGAAGCTCGAAGCGGTCAAATTTGCGAGGAGAAATTTGGAACGAACGCGGCCGTGATCGAATTCTGAAGTCGCCGAACAGATGATTAACCGCTGGAAACAAGCTGAGCCGGCACTGATGACTTCACCAAAAAATAATCGAGTTTCCGAGGATTGAGGGCAAAATGGCCAGATGTGGAGAAAGATCTGGAAGGCATGGGTTCTGGAGAGAGGCGATCAAAACAAGGGAGCTGTAAATGGACCGGCAATGAAACGAGAAGCCAACAACATTGCAACGAAACCTAGGACTTCGTCCGTTTCTCACCCAGCAATTCATGGATTCAAAATTTCACAGTAAGGGTGAATGGCTTGTCGATGCGGCGGAGGACGAGCGTTGGACAACCACTTCCAAAGGACTGTCAAAGCAAGAAATCATCTTTTCGATCGTTCTGTCGAGAATTTTATGATGTTTCACCAAACAATTTTGGAAATTTAGACGAAGTTCCGGTTCCATTCGATATTGTTTCCAACCGAACAGTCGAAGTAAAAGGAAAAGGGGTGATATTTCAATTGCTTCAACGGGAAATGAGAAGACGAATTTCACAGTTGTGCTCGGAATTCTAGCCGATGGATCGAAACTCCCACCGATGCTCATTTTCAAGCGCAAGACTCTTCCTAAAGGAATTTTTCCCGGTGTGATCATCAAAGCTAATCCGACAGGGTGGATGAATTCGGACTTGATGAAGGAGTGGCTCGATGAAATTTGGTTGCGAAGAGCAAATCCGGTGGCCAAATCCGAAGAATCAGTGCTCGTGTTGGACTCAGCTCGCTGTCACTTAACCGATAATGTCAAGGCTGAAATTCAGCAACACTCGAAGCTGGCTGTGATTCCAGGAGGGCTGACTCATTTCTACAACCGCTTGACATCAGCGTCAATAAGCCATTCAAGGACAATCTAAAGGCTCACTGGGAAGAATGGATGTCCGATAGCCGAAACGACCAATTTACCCTGTCAGGACGAAAAAAGAGAGCGAGCTACGAGACAATTGCGGAATGGGTAAGGAAAAGTTTCGATGCGGTCCCCTCTTCTTGCATTATCAATGGATTTCGAAGAGCTTTGACGGATGAAACAGTTTCGAAGCTAAGCACAGAATTCTTTTATGTCCTTTAATTGCTTTGAAATTCTTTTTGTTGGGTTTTTTTGATACATTTTTATTGTTATATAAACTTTTATTATTGTTCTTGGAGCGCGGGATACTACAGGGTGACAGCCTATCACCATTGCTATTTGTTATGTGCATGGATACATCCAGACGATAAGTGTTGAAGAAGACGCTGGAAAGCATCTTTTCGACCGTCCGACGTGGACTTTGGCCGGATGAAGAGGCCAGGGAGGGATCCATAAGACTGAGCACCGGAGAGGAGCAGGGCGGACGCGCCGAGCCGCGCCCGGAGCAACAAATAACAGCATAAAATTGCTATAACCCTCAATAAATTTACTTCTATTGTTCTTAAAAAGCAAAAAAGTTATGCTGCAGCGGGGTTCGAACCCTCGACACACCGTCAATTTGCATGACAGCCGTCAATTTGCATGCGAAAACCAGACAGAACTTATACTCGCGACTTTAGGGTAGTCAAAGATTTGCTGAATTTTGATATCTTTACTTAAATTCTTTTGGATCACTCTAAAATGTACACTCAACCTTAGAAATCTCTTTCAGCCTTAGTGGCAAGTACGCTAGAAAAACTAGCGTATTACATTCTTTTCATGGTGGGAGTGATCGATCCTCACACACGTCAGTTAAAGGTTTTAAAATTCTATAACGTGCCCTTGGGAACGTACGTAACCGTTGACTAAGTAACTTTTGCACAAGTAAAAGGCTATAAAAGGTTTCCTATCTTATTCCGTTGTGTCTTTTCTTTCATTTGAGTCTTCTTGATTCATTTTTTTGCTCTTGATCAAGTGATTTATTTCTTTCGCATTCACTTTTGCAAGTGATTCGTGTTCTCATTTATTAAGTGATTGTTTTCATTCATTTCTCAGTGAGTGTTTTATTCTTGTTTTGTTGTACGTGGTGTTGTTAACGTGGAACGTAGTGTTTTGCGTGGTGATTCAGGTGTTAAATAAAGTCTTGTTTCTTTAAAGAAGCAGACATAAACCACATTGAGACCTCACAGAAGATAAAGCACGTTACACTATATCCTCATTTAGTTCATATACCTACTCCGGGTTTTACTTTTGATTCTTTTTTCAAGAAGTGCTAACTAGTGAGCGCGCACAATCGCTTTCCATCTCGCAGATCGTTTTCCATATATAAAGCCGTAAGGTAATGCTGAACAATCGCCATCAAATGTTCGTCAATTCCCAAGGGGGAGGTCAGTAACCTCCCCCGTGAATTAATTCCAAGCATCTAGTTTGATTTTAAACGTTGAGAATAGTTTAGTTTACTAGTTAATAGTTCACTTATAGTTGAATATTAATAATTTACTTTAGAAATAGAGTCCGAACCGGGAGTTGTGGTCAAAATCCTCCAAGAGAAGTTCGGGTTAGCTACACAGCGCGCACAAAGAACACGAGTCAGTACTTCTTGAAAAGCCAAAGAAAGATCCAAAGTGGGGATCGACCTTGTGAGGTCTCGCCCTGGAAACCAACGCTGCATCACTCGGCCACGTCGAGTCTAGTTCGCAAGAAGGCCATTAAGACCCAAATGACCATATCTTAACAGTCCTAACAAAGCTTTAGACGCTTATCACTCCTGTTAGTTTGTCATCTAGCAAAAACGGAAAATAGATTCAGCATAAAATTCTTAATGGCATAGGTCACATAGCATTTGGTTGGTTTAGCTAGTTGATCTTCCCTTTTCAGAAACTTTCAAAAGTCATTTGCAAGAGGCTATCTAATGAAAAAAAACCGTATTTCATTTGGTAGCTTAAGACCTATTTAATAGAAAATGAATCTGGGTGAAAGACTTAGTATTCAACCGAATGTTTTGATTCAAAGTAGATCTTAAAGTTAACCAACAGTTTAGCTAATATCTTTAATGTACTGTCATTTCCAGGAACTTCTCTACGCCGGCGTTCCGATTACGCGAGTCGCGAGTCAGAAGAAGAGATGGGTGTTGGCGGTGTTCTCTCGCTTCTCTGGTTCCAGGTTTGTCCCAGTACTTTATTGACCTAATTCTGGTCCGTGCCATCACTTCAATTTACCCGTTTTCTTTACCATTTTTCTTTTTATTTACCAATTTAGAAACGTTTGCCCGATTATGCGAAGTTCATCTGCCTAATGCTCACCGTTGATCACGGACCTGCCGTCTCCGGAGCGCACAACACATCGTTTGCGCCAGAGCTGGCAAAGATCTCAGCTCATCGCTTGTGTCCGGATTGCTCACAATTATTGGTTTAGCGTGATATTAGAAATCTTACCGTACAAGAACAAGCAATTAGCAATGAGAAAACAACTGTAATTTAGGGCGACCGTTTCAGTGGCGCACCCGATGGAGCCGCAAAGACTTTCACGGAGGCGTTCGACAAACAACAAAGTGCTCATCAATTTTTCAATG
Organism: Mesorhabditis belari; assembly: GCA_958450365.1. NCBI lineage: Eukaryota > Metazoa > Nematoda > Chromadorea > Rhabditida > Rhabditidae > Mesorhabditis > Mesorhabditis belari. The sequence continues at coordinate 3,766 of CAUEEP010000744.1, forward strand.
AAATGCGCCATCAAGGAAAACTGATTACTGGCATTGGACATCGTGTGAAATCGGTTTGAATGGCAAAAAAATCGAAGGAATATTTTTAAAATCTAGATTAGCAACCCTGACAAACGAATGGAGATCCTAAAAAAGTTTGCTCTCAACCCCGACATCTTCAAGCAAGAAACCCCGCTGTTGAACTTTGCGCTTGATGTTGAAAGGATCACTACTGCCAAGGTTTGACCTAGCATTAAAATTATCTACTATATATAAAAGAGGGGTGTCTGTCTGTTCGTCTCGCTGTCTGCCTGTACGGGCATTTTCTCGGTCGTGTATTGACCAATAAATCGAAAACTTCTTTAGAAAACCTTAAAGTATATTGTAGTCGTGCTATTTAAAATTAAACCTTAAAAAATCAAAATTGAGTCGCACTACGGGGGCGAACCCGGCTCGTGTGGGCCGTATACGAACGCGACTGCGCTACGGCGATGGAGATGTCTCGGAGAATATTCAGCCCCTAATCGCGGGCTTTTCCGGCTGGACGTTCGTTGCTGTAGCACAGTTGGAAGCGCTTTTGTTTACGGTCCAAACTATCCGGGTTCGATTCTCGGATGCTTCATCCAACTTCGATTTAGAAAATTTGTTTGAAGGGTACAACTACAATATATTATGAGATTTTCTAACGAAGCTTTAGCTTTATTGGTCAAAACATGGCGGAGAAAAGTTGCAAGCCGATTTGAAAGCTTCAATGATTTTTGGATAAAAGTAAACATTTTGTTCAATTCTGACAGTTTCAAATATGTCTTCTTCTCCTTTAAGAATTGATCTACAAACAATGCAACACATCCTTTTTCAATCAATGTTTCAATCCCATCCACAAAGACTTCTTTGATACACAGCGATTAAGTTCGAGTAAAAAGGAGAAAGCAAAGTTTGCAAGTCAAGTATGAAAAAAGAGTGGAGTAGAAAGGGGAAGGGGAGGGTTGTGATGGGAATAATTCCAGCGGGGCTTTGTCCCTTTGTTGCCCACTCCGAGCTGAGCACTGATTTAAAATTTTTTTCTTGCATCAAATTTATAATGATCCTACAAAAAACCACAGAATAATTTTATATAAGTTTCTTAAATGCTTTTAAAACCATAAAAGAAAGAGTTCATTAGGTAGTTCAAAGTAAGGTAGCACCCTTCTTTTAGTTTCTTATTTTGATTCAACTCCCAATTAAATACCTCAGTAATTAATATCACAGGTCTTAATGAAATAAGTGCACTTCTTGGAAAAAGCATTTTTTGTTACACTGGAAGATAAAAGGATCTCATCAAATATTCTATTTTCATCGGAAGTTTAAACCTTGACCTCAAGTCTTTATACTGAACTTTAAGGAAAAGCTTCAAAATTTTTCTCGCCTTTTTTCTTTTTCAGAACCAACTTCTCCCTTCAATTATGGGCACTTTCAGACCCGGTGCCCAAAGGGTCGATAATTTCATTAGATGGTTGGGTGTTTTTAGCGTCTTTTTTTTTCTTTGCGCAAAAAGCAAACCATAAAGCATTTTACGGATTTGCTTTACTAGTTTCGATGGCCTCAAAAAACTTTTGACTGATTGTTCAGTATAAAATTTTTGAGCTCATCTTGGTTTCTATTGTGTTTTTTGGCAATTATATTTTTTGGATAAGCGTAAGTATTATTTATTTTTAAAAACTCATATTAAATTGATAAACTTTTGAACAAGAACTGATTCGAAATTCAAGCTTGTCATTTAATGTACAAAAGGAATAGATATGGGTTTTTAAAAATAAATCGATGACTAGAACATCAGGACTTTACAGAAAGCAAAATGGGTATTCAAAAAGAAAATATTCTAAAATTTTTTTGGCGTTTTTTTGGTTTTTTTTGGCGATTTCGCCAAAAATCACCAAGTTTAGCACAATTTTGCGTCACTTCACGTCACGTCACAAATAAAGCCCAAAAAAATGGGCTTTATTTGTTTTTTTATATGGAAACCATGTTTTTCGGAATCAGGGTTAAGAATTACTTCATGTAAAAAAATTAATGTATATCCTTTTCCTCATTGAATACAATGTTTAGGGCATTAGCTGAATATCTTTAACATTTTGCAAAGCTATAAAGTGGCCATTTTGGCGACATTTTTTATCGTTTTGTTGTTTTAAACCTGTTCCTTCTGTTAGACATTCAAAATCTCAAGAATTTTTGGATATTTTTGGCGATTTCGCCAAAATTCACCAGGTTTAACACAATTTTGCGTTACCTGCTTGTCACAACTCAAAATTTACTCTTGATGCTATTTTTCTTGCTTTATTTTATTATTTTTGCAAATCTTGCCTAATCTTGTCATTTTCAGATCTCTATTTGTGCTACAACGAAAAGAGGGGCCAATTCCCTGCAGCCGCTTCATCGATCGCCTCCTTTCCTTCGCCCATTCGATGACCGGTTCATCGATTCTATATTGCTTGATTGCCTGCATCGCTGAGATGAGAGACGTCTTGGACAGGGGAAGGAATTTCAAGCAAAGGTACGTTATTTTAGCAAGTATAGACTTTTGTAGTGGTTAAGTTTACTCAAAATGGTTGATTTGTTGATCAAACTTGGTTAGGCGTTGTGAAAAGGCATTGTGAGATTCTAGATCAGCCCTGTTGTTGAAGGAGCTTGATTTGCTGTCGAAACGTTAGTTAAAGCTCATTTGCTGGATTAGCCAGCCTAAAATGAATGTGTTTTAAAGCGGTAGGTTGATTTGTTGCAGAAACTTTTGCTTTTGTACAGCTTTTGCGAGCTTCTAGAAATTTCAAGAATTTTTATAAGTAGTGGAAAAGTTATTTAGAACCTTATAACTCCATTGTGTAACGTATTCCCTTTACCATTTTCTTCTTTAGGCTCACTTCACCAACGCTACCTCAATTTTCAATAGCTACCATGCGGCGATAGAATTGGATCCGAAAAGCTACCAGACTTTCTACCGACTACTGTTTATTTGGCAATGGGAAAGGGTAAGGTGTGTATGATGGAATAAAGTGATTTTAGGGTCTTAAGAATTATTTTCACCACTTTAAGTTGTACTTTTAGTCATCCCTTCCGGATTTCTACAAAGTCGTTCAATTGAAGCCAGACTTGACGGAGACTCGGATACAACGAGGGAGTTTTCTGCTAAGAAAAAAGGAGAGCTTGACCCAGCGCAACAGGGTTTTGATTCAGTGGTCAGCTTTAAGAACTTTAGAAATAATTTTATTGGGATGTTTAGTTATCAGTCGAGCCGAACCACAACGAGGTGGCCGCCAAATTCGAGCACATCAATTAGTTACGACAAATGTTTTCAAATGGCGAGCATTTCATGGGGAATGGCGATTTTCAAGGAGCCGGGCATTGCCTGCCAAAGGCCATTGAAACGATGATGTGGGATGGAAGGTGTGTAGCTGATAATTTCTTGAGAAGCATTGACATATTGGCCATTTAAGATTAGATTTCCTGCAGTTTATTGAATATTCTAGATAAAATGTAATAATTTTGCTAATTTGTCCATTTTAGCCTCTACACGATGCCTGCCAAATGCTATAAACACCCGGGTCACACGCAGCAAGCGTTTGCAGATCAATGAAACGTTGCCAAGCTTTTCTCCGACTTAACTGAACTGCATCTGGATGTTTAAAAGTTGTACTACTATTTTGGAGGAGAGTTTAAGGTGAGTAAAGCTATTGTATAAATCTTGTAAAAATTTAAATTAAGGAATTTAGGCAACTCCGCGAGTTCCTGAAGTTGGATACCGATCACAAGAAATGCAAGGACTTCTACAAGGGAGTGAAAATGCACGAGGATCTCAATAAATTGATGTCAAAACAGGTTGGATATTAGATAACAGTAAAGTTAAAAATGTTAAGCTGATAATTAGTTTTATCTCCAAATCTTTGAAATTAATGAAAAACAAATGAATGAAAAGAGAATGGTCGGAGAGTGAAGTTCTCTCGGCTCTTACCCTCTTCCAAACGTCCACCACCTATAAAACAAAATAATTGTTGTTCTATAATAAATCGTGAAACGAAATGATTGTAAATTAAAATTTGTAAATAATACTTATATATACTCAATCAATTAAAATAACTTTTCCATTTCAAATTTAAAGTGCTATTTGAATAAAAATTTCTTAGTATAATTTAGTTTTTTTGGCGTGCTCACTTGTAAATCAGTTTCTTGTCTTCTTTGATCACTCACCAAATCGATCGAATCATGTTGTTTCTCAAGAGGAAGAATGGGAGTCCATAGATGAGAAGCTCTTCTAGAGACCCTCCACAATCATCTGCCTTCCAGTCATTTCCTAAAAACTGTTTTGTTTTTAAAATCTGTTTTGTCGGGAATATGAACTGCACATACTTTGAGGTCAGTTCTAATCTCTAATTTACCTGTGGAATGGTGTTTTGTCCGAACGGATCCTAGGGATTGTAGGCTCTTGGTGTATCCTGGGCATTTCGAGGGGAAGCAGCCTAAACGGGCTTCCTCTTTCAATTCAAACAAAAACTTTCCTAAAACTTCTAGTATTGAGTTTAGTTTTTTTTGACATTGCAACAGTTCAAAACTTTGGATAGAAAAGTTTTTTCGATCATACCTGAGTGTGGGTTGTTGTCGATCGGCCCTGCAACCCGCAACGCAAATTAAAACAATGTGCAAAAATGAAGCCAGACTTGACGGAGACTCGGATACAACGAGGGAGTTTTCTGCTAAGAAAAAAGGAAAGCTTGACCCAGCGCAACAGGATTTTGATTCAGTGGTCAGCTTTGTATGAACTAAATGAGGATATAGTGTAACGTGCTTTATCTTTTGTGGAGTCTCAATGTGGTTTATGTCTGCTTCTTTAAAGAAACAAGACTTTATTTAACACCTGAATCACCACGCAAAACACTACGTTCCACGTTAACAACACCACGTACAACAAAACAAGAATAAAACACTCACTGAGAAATGAATGAAAACAATCACTTAATAAATGAGAACACGAATCACTTGCAAAAGTGAATGCGAAAGAAATAAATCACTTGATCAAGAGCAAAAAAATGAATCAAGAAGACTCAAATGAAAGAAAAGACACAACGGAATAAGATAGGAAACCTTTTATAGCCTTTTACTTGTGCAAAAGTTACTTAGTCAACGGTTACGTACGTTCCCAAGGGCACGTTATAGAATTTTAAAACCTTTAACTGACGTGTGTGAGGATCGATCACTCCCACCATGAAAAGAATGTAATACGCTAGTTTTTCTAGCGTACTTGCCACTAAGGCTGAAAGAGATTTCTAAGGTTGAGTGTACATTTTAGAGTGATCCAAAAGAATTTAAGTAAAGATATCAAAATTCAGCAAATCTTTGACTAATTGATTGAAAAGAAAATGAATACGTAAACAGGTAGATCGAAGTTGTGGCGATGTTGATTCTTTTATAATCGGCAGAATACGATGTGATGATTTCCTCGGCAGCGGCTGCAGATGGTCATATTACGCTTGTTGCACGGTCCCTTGTGGCTCTTGTAGCACATCAGATCTTGACATATATTTTTCGCTCGGGCAATTTCGAGTCTTTGATTGATCGGCATCGGCACCCTTAAGCGCGCACTTAATTACGTCTTTGCAATCTTGATTGCAAAATGGACACGTTTGTGGATGAACTTTTAAGATCTTCCGTTTTACCGGACCTTCTTCCGTTTCATCCACGTCTTCTTTCAGCTTCCTTTTATTTACTTCTCTACGTAATTCACGCATCACATCTTCATGTTGTGATTTCGCCAACTTTTCCATTCCCTCAATGCGCAAATCAATATACGTTTTGAGAGTAGCTAATATTTCTCTCGTCTCGGCTCTCATGATCTCGTGCATCTTTTGCACCACGTTTTGTGATTCGCGCTCAACGGCTATTCCAATTTTAGGAATAATATCGCTGAGAGGCTCTGAGATATCTTGCATCTCAAATGCTTTTGTCTCAGTGCCCATACTTTCTGCTGACCTTTCTCTCACTTCACGACTTTCTTGCGTGTCACTTGTTTGATCTCCGCCGACTTGCGTTTTTGCTGCTGGATCATCAGTCATTCGTACCTGTAATGTACACGTTATTGTTGTACTGACAAAATAACACTTGAGAACGTAAAGCAAAAAGAAATAAACATGTTACTATTATTCACAGATTTGTCAGCTCCGAGACAAACTGATATTTTAGTCACTATTGTTATTATTGAATGCTTTGTCTAATCTTATGCAAATGTATTCTCCTCTGTGCTTATCCCTTTTATTGCCGAGAAGGGGCGGTCCTTAGGATTGCCTGGAAGGACAAGGGAGACTCTCATTTGGAGTCCCCCCTTCCCCTTACACTCATTTCTAATCTATTCATCTTATTGTATTACTGTAAATGAAGATATGTATCTTCCGGGTCTATGCAACTGCAGTGCAACTACAGGTCGGTCATTTCACAGGGACTCCCCTCTAATACGTTGGAGGAGTTGAGTTGGGTTGTCGGGGTGTTAGAGATGGCGGGATATCAAAAGGGATCCCCCTCTTTAACTTAACCCAAATTCTAGTCCACATCCGTTTACACCTAGGAACGTATATGGAGGTTCCACCTTAGAATTCGGCATTTCTAACACAACCAGCCTTACGTCTTGGTCAGAAATTTGTTTGTTATATTTACCTTTATTGCTTATTCACTTTATTCTTCGTCCCCACAAATTTATGGCTAGACAACTTAAACTCAACAAAGGAGTGACCAACCCGCTAGGTCCAACCTCTGCGCGGAAAAAAATTTATTAGGGTAATAGCCGTCGTTCGGATCCGAGCAACATCAAAATTAAATTATTACAAAATTTTAGCAAAGAAAAGAATGACGTGCAGAGGGTAATAATTTATGGGCCCAATAATAATTCCATCTAAAATAGATATATAACCAAACTTCGACCGTTGAATCAAAATTAAATAGTTAATGCTTTTAGACTGAGCCTAAGGCGCCTGTAGGTAAAGTCGCGGTTTTATTACCCGAAATCTGAAATACCATCACTTTTTCGCTACTTGTGATGGGCGGTCAAGTTTTCTTAGGTCCTAGTGTCCCCCCGGAAGATTTAATTTTGTGCTATCTCTCTTTCAATCATAATTTTCTACAATCCAACCTTCCAAATTTTAAACTCAAAACCCAATTTTCGAAGGAAATGTAAAATTCACCCTTCGACGCTTAGACATTAATCAAATTTCGTCTGAAGGCTGCCTTTTTGGAAACAGTATTTAAATTCCAAAGCCTTATAGTTCACTTTACATATTACTTCTCTTGTGAAAACGGGTTTAAAATCTTATATAATATATCAATAAAAAAAAAAAAAAACTTGATATTTTCTTCTGTACCGTATCACAAAGCTCTCATTCAATTTTATCCAAATACTTCTTTTTCCTTTTTCCTTATTCATCCTCTTCTCTAAGAAAACTAGACAGATGGTCAACAATGCGAAGGTCAACAATAATGCCATAAATCAAGTATCCTACGCATCTTGTAAAGCCTCCGCATTAAGTGGAATGATAGCACCCTTTTTGCTTCAAACTGTAAATCAAGTAACTGTAAAACAATATATCATTCTTGATCTCGAACAGCTGGTCCGCGAAAATGAAATAGATAACAATAAACCCATCAATAAGGAATAGCGCGTGAAAACAATTTTCGAGGGACCAAGATTAAATAGAAATGAAATTACCCCTAATAATTACCAATTAGATAGCTTCAAGTAGCTTTTCAACTAATCTCGTTCTTCTAGTTTATCAAAGCTTTAAATTTGCTTACCTTGCACCTTTCTCATTTTACTCCCTTTATCTTTTTGATTTATGTTTCTTTTTGAAAAAAAAAAAAAAAAAAAGAAGAAGAAAGAAGATTCAGGACTTGGGAACCGTCGAAATTTACTTACAACGCGTTCGAAGAGTCATCGAAAATTTGAATAGGGCTAGAGAAGAAGAAAGAGAAGAGAGAGAAGAACAAGAAGAAAGAAGAGAAGAAAGAGTCCAAGAGCCACTGGTGGGTGAACCCCCAGCCCCACCACAAAATATGGACGATTTTTTCATCGGAGAGGTATTACGCCATCTTCCAGAGTATGATGGAGCCGTCACGTCTCCTTTTGAGCCCTGGCTTAAAAAGTTTGTGGGAAAATGTGTGGGAGCAAACATTACCCCTGAACAAGCATCCCTCCTGATTCCTTCAGTTCTTACGGATCAAGCTCTAAATGTCTACGCCACACTACCCCAGAATGTTTTGGAAACGCACAACCATATACTCATCTTGAGAGCATTGGAAAATGCGTTAAGAAACAACCGCTACCGTCAACAAAAAGCGGCTGAGAGGTTGGAGAACATCAAATGGAAGAACACGGATTCTCCACAAAAATTCATTGAGAATATCCGTACCCTGGTCGAAGGATCATCAACCACCAACGAAATAGATCGAGAGACCTTCAAGGAAGTGAAAAGACATCTCCCTTGGGGGCTGAGAAAGCATGTAGAGAGAGCCGGTCCACAAATCCTCGACGAACTATTACTCATCATTGAGAGAGAGCTAGGGTATCAGCGACGAGACGATGAGCACAGCGTCAGCCTCGTTGAGGAGATGGAAAAAAGAACTCAAAGGAAAACAATTGAGGATCTTAATGAAAAGGTAAACAACTTGGTCGTCTCTCAGGAAAGAGCTCAAGAAAGATTCGAGAGAAGAAAATTTGAAGAAGATCTGAGGAAGAGACTGTTCGGAAACCACAAAGGTTTTGGCCGTGGTGGTGGTCAATGGAGAGGAAAAGACTGGAGTGGTTATAGAAGTTACAACAATTGGAATGTGTCGGAAGAGACTCCAAACTTGCCTTCAGAAGCTGAAATTCGAAAGCTTCAAGAAGATTGTCCATGGATGAACGAAATCCTTCGAGCTGCGAGTGAAGGTATCACAAGCCCAGATTCAGCACATGAAAGAGTCAAAAAGTGGCATGAACGTTACTTGGTGCAAAATGGCTTGATCTACTTGAAGCCACACAACAAATTGGAAACTCCGAGAGTTCTGATTCCTGAAGGATCATTGTGGACAACACGAATAATCCGATACTTTCATGAAAGACAACACTTGGGAGCGCATGGTGGAGCACCAAAGACCATGAAGCTCATTGAGAGTCGATTCGTGTGGAATGGAATGAAACGGGAATGTGAAGATCAAGTCGCTCTATGTAAAGAGTGCCAGAAACGAAAACAAGGAGCGCATCTAGCAAAGATTCCAATGGGAAAATTTCCAATTCCCGGAGCTCCTTTGGAACGCATTCATATTGACATTTGCGGAAGTTTTCGGGAAACAGAAAGCGGAAATCGATTTTTCATTTCGATCATTGATGGATTTTCAAAATTTTTGATTACTGAAGCAATCCCAGCCCAAACCACCGAAATTATTTTCAAAACCCTTGTGAACCGAGTTATTTCTGTGGTTGGACATATTCAAATGATTGTGACAGATCGAGGATCTCAATTCACAGCTGAAGCATGGAAAAAATTGATGAAAACAATCGGAATTGAGCATATGCTCACACATGCATATGTACACAGTACAAATGGTGTTATTGAGCGAGTTCATCACACAATTGAACAATGGATCTCAACCATGATTGCCAAAGAAGAAGTCCCTGAAGAACATTGGGATCTTTATCTCCCGTGGGTGACACATGCTTACAATATCACCGTGCAAGCAAGTCATGGAAGGAGTCCGTATAAGATAATATTTGGAAAAGACCCAAATCAATTCCATGATCAATTCATCGGAACACCAAAATGGCGATACAATTCACCTGAATCGTACTCAGAAATCTTGGAATCAACTTTGGCAAAGGTCTGGAAAATAACCCGAGAAAAACTCGCTGAAACACAAAAGAGAAATGAAATTCAGTACAATGAAAAGCACAAAACAGCTGAAAAGCCAATTGAAGTCGGAGAAAAAGTGTTGATAAAATTGGGCAACTACAATCAAAATTACAACCAAAATATGAAGGACCATTTGAAGTCAAAGAAATCCGAGGATCTAAATTACTTGTCCGTGGAGGAAAGTTCCAGAAAGTACAGGAAGTTCACATTGATCGCGTGAAAAGTTTGTCGAAGAAGACAGAATGACCAAATTTCAAGAGAGCGATCAGGGAAGAACAACAAATCCAAGAAGAGAGAAGAAAAACGTAAAAGAGGAGGCCACGTAAACAACGACCGGAGGAGATGAATACAATCGACAACGAAGAGAGAATGGGGATGACCGGGGACGGTCATCGGACCGAAAGGCGGCGGATGTCAGCTCCGCGCCAAACTGATATTTTAGTTACTTTGTTATCATTGAATGCTTTGTCTAATCTTATGCAAATGTATTCTCCTCTGTGCTTATCCCTCTTTATTGTGCCGAGAAGGGGCCAGTCCTTAGGATTGCCTAGGAGGACAAGGAGACTCTCATTAGGAGTCCCCCCTTCCCCTTACACTCATTTCTATTCTATTCATCTTATTGTATTACTGTAAATGAAGATATGTATCTTCCGGGCTCTATGCAACTGCAGTGCAACTGCAGGTCGGTCATTTCACAGGGACTCCCCTCTAATACGTTGGAGGAGTTGAGTTGATTGGGTTGTCGGGGTGTTAGAGATGGCGGGATATCAAAGGGATCCACCTCTTTAGCAACCGAGATTCTAGTCCACATCCCGTTTACACCTAGGAACGTATAGGGTGCCCTTGCGGGCTAATAAAACGT
>CAUEEP010000744.1:20805-33692 GCA_958450365.1 Mesorhabditis belari
TCAATGATCCCAGGTTCGATCAAGCTTTAAAAACTTAAGAAATAATTTTATTGGGATGTTTAGTGATGTCGAGCTGAACCACAACGAGGTGGCCGCCAAATTCGAGCACATTAATTAGTTACGACAAATGTTTGCAAATGGCGAGCATTTCATGGGGAATGGCGATTTCAAGGAGCCGGGCATTGACTTTCGGCAAACGTGCAAATGCAACCTATATGTGATTTTATTGGGAAGATATGTGATAAACCACAAATTTGAATCTTTAACAATAGATAACGATAAAGTTAAAAATATTAAGCTAGTAATTAGTTTTATCTCCAAATCTTTTAGGCTGGCGGCTTTTCTCGAGGTGAGAGGCGATTCAAGAGTGCTCCGAATTGCTGAAGAATCAAGATGGAAACGATGCGGAAAGCAAGTGAGGAGCACAAGAGGGCTCGCGAAGGAGTGCAAAAAGTGGAATGATTGAAGAGACCTACCGGAAAGAGGGATTACTACAAGATCTTTGGAGTCAGGAGAAATGCGAACAAACGGTTGGTTTAGATGCCTAGTATTTAAAGTTTAATACTTTGGTTTTGGTGATTTTAAGGGCAAGTTGACATTAACAAGAAATCAATTTATTTATCAAGATGAAATAGTAGCTAATATGATTGCTTTAGAAATGGCTGCAGCTGGCTTCACGATGACAACAAGAAAGCTGTACCTTTGGTTTATTTTTAGATAATAAGTGAGAAGTTTCCTCATCTTTAGAATTGCTTGACCTTGGTGCAAGAGCTGATCCGCAATCCGTCATTTTGTGCGATGAGCGAGCTTGGACTAAAGGTGATGCGTCCTTGAGCAATTTGTTTTGGTCAAAGTCCTTGTACATGCTTTGTTTTAGTCACTACTCAACCTCGCCTTCGTCTTGGAGTCGATCGTCCCACCAATTTGGACACCGATGGCTTGCGATTGTTGATGCTGTAGTCGCGTGGTCTGAAGTCAACTCGGAGCCCGGAAATCAGGTTTGACCTTACAAATTCATATAATGTTTCTGCAAATCTAAATTTTGTTTTAAGCTTTAAGTGGATAAAGCTTTAGTTTACCATTTTGTCTCTATCTTTTAAATTGCTCATTTTTTGCTATTTTAAACTGAGTTTTGAGGAATTTTGAGCAACAATTCCAGAGTTTTTGAAAGAATTTGATAGCGTTTTTGGTTTAAAAAAGTTAGGGTCAGAATTAGACAAAAAAATATGAAAATTGTTTGTATTGTTTTGTGTATTTCGACGATGAATGTTCGGTAAAATACCCCGTATCGGTTCTTTCTTTGTGCGAAAACGTTTTTCATCTCTAATTTCCGATTTTTTTCCAGGCGGATGTTGATTGGGAGAATCGAATGCAGCTTGTTTCGCCTCATCAATGTGCCGAGCTTTCCTCAACAGATTGTCTCGAGAAGCCGGATTTCGTTCAACGCGTGGAATTGCGGGACTTTGAGGGAAATGTACGTTTTTGAGTCTAAAGCTAAGCTAAAGCCCTACTTTAACTTTTTCAAGGGCCACGAGTTTTGTTTCTAATCTTAAGATTTAAAAAGTTTACAGACTTAAAATAAAACAATTTTATTTTTAACCTTGTACAATTCATCTTTTTGTTTAGGCTTTGGAATCTGCGGAATCCCGGAGAACTTGATCATGTCGTTGAGGAAAACTGGCAGAAAGGATTGATGTGCGTGAGCAACAACGCCAGTGTTGACAACAGGGGACTCGTCTTGTTGTCGAAGACTCGACAGGTGAGAAATTTTATAAAATGCTAGTAGGGTCATCAGTTGAGTAATAAACTTTCTGAAATTCATATTTAGATCAAAAAGATAATCTCGGTGTACGTTGGTATCTGATCATCTGTAACACTGATTGAAAATACTCAAAGTTTAGATCGATTTCTGAAAAGATTTACCAATACTTTATGTGGGCACATTTTCTCTTTCTTGTACTCTTCCAAGTCTTAAATTTCATCAACTTCAGCGTACTTTTGTGCTATTGGAAGTAAAGTTTTGAGAAATTTTATCTCAATGACTTGAATCGTTTATTTTCAAAGTATTCAACGATATTTAAATCTTCAGGATCTAGTCCTTATTACAGAGATCTCCCTTGCAACAGCTTCACTCTTTATCCTTGGGTTCACCGTTCTGAAAAGTGATGATTTTCATAGAAACGTTAACGGTTTAGTTTCGATAAGTTTTATTTGGTTCTTAAAATCGCTTCAAATTTTTCCTTACCGGACAATTCTCATACTCTTCCCCATTTTGACCCGATTTCCCACAGCCGCACAATCTCATCCAGTAGGTCTCATTGCCCTGGAAAAGTCGAATTTACGCAAATTTTCCAATAATATTTCATAAATTTTTCATAAAAATCGCTATTTCTATACAGTCGTCAAAAAAAGTCTTAGCATCGGCTCGAATGCAATGAATGTGCTCGAATGAATTCAAAAGTTGTTAAAATGAAGCGTTTAGCTTTTCGATATCCTTTGAACTAAGAGTTTTATGATCGAAAAGCCTTATTTGAGCATGATTTTTAAAAATCTTTATTTTAAGAATGAATGGATCCCATTGAAAACGGTTTCAATTATGATGGGATTGGATCGTCTATTACTTATTTATTATTTTTGTTCTGGTAAAAATGAAAAGCTAATGGCAGTTTTGAAGCCATGATCAAAATCTGGGAAAAAGGACCTTATCCTCTTATGCAAAAGCAGCTTGAAAAATTCTATTTAGAGTGACATCAAAAATCTAAGAATATCCTCCTAAAGCTTTCACAAAATACTACAAAAAAACTACCCTAAAATTCCATAGATAAGAGCGGTTATCGCTAAAAAATACTTTTTTCTGAAATTTTGTTATGGATATTAATTTTTTTCCTTATTTTTATTTTTTTTGTTTTTTAACCTTACGTTTTATATTTTTTATTTTAGAACTCATGCAACGTCGCAAGTCTTATACGGCGGCTTTCAAGCTTGATGCGGTGAAGCACCGGGATGCGCATGGAACATTAGCGGCAGCTATTCATTTTAATGTGACTGAAGGAATGATTAGAAAATGGGTTGCGGATAGGGATATCCTCGAGGAGATGCCAGCAACAAAAAGAGCCCGGCGTTACAAAAGGCCAAGCGTGGAAGAAATTGAGGAAGAAATTTACAATTGGATTGTTCAAAAGAGAGACCTTAATAGAGCGAAGTCAAAGTAAATGAGATAAGAACCAGAGCAAAGAAGTTAGCAGAAGAGCACGGCTACCACGAGTTCAAGGCATCCCCGCGTTGGTGCAGCTTATTCATGGCACGAAAAAAATTGTCGATACGAAGAAGAACAAGTGTAGGACAACCACTGCCATGTGATCATCAGCAAAAATGTTCTTCGTTCCGGAAGTGTGCAAATGTATGCAATGCAAATTATACAAAAAGCGGAATCAGAAAAAGAATGAGCTACCAAGAAGCAGCATTTTTGGTCAGCGAAAGTTTTTTTTCCATCTCTTCTGACACTATCATACATGGCTTTGAAAAAGCACTGTGTGATGTTGAAAACCTCAAAAACGATTTTTCCGGTATGAACATAAACGATGATGACGATGTAGAAATTGAAAATATTAGTTAAATTATTGTTACTTTTGTTCTTGTTGTTGTTTGGTTTTATAATAAATTAAAATATTAAAAAAAAAATTTGGCAAAAATTAAACCGCTCTTATCTATGGAATTTTAGGGTAATTGGGATCGATTTATTTGAATGCGATAACGGGAGAAAAATGCGAAAAATTGGCCGGCGACTTTTTGACGACTGTTAAAAAGTGTCTTTTCGTTCGTCTGTACGGGCTTTTTTTCAGCGGTCTTTAGGCCAAAAAACTGAAATTTTTTCAATTGTCAGAGAAACCTGCTGTTAGACGCGGTTTTCGACTGGTTTCAAATATCTTAAATTCTTAGAAGAGAAAGATAAAGAAAACGAAGAGAAAGAGCAAGTTCTTCCGAAAATTCGGTTATACTCCTAACTTTTTATGTCCTATCTTTTTTCTACAGCAAATTATAGCGACAACTTTTTTGGAAAAGTAACCGGAAAATGTCTCATTGATTTCAAAAGTGTTCAAATTTTCAAAAGTACTCAACCCAATAGATTCAGATTCGCACGTATTTTTCTGAAATTGTCATCCAAAAGGTTTAATTACCCGCTAAAAAGCAGCATCAATGAATCACCCACCTATTTATTCATTCAGTATCACCTCATCTAATAATCCCAATTTCAGGACCAAGACGCTCCCTCATACAACGGTCGTTCAGCCTCCATTATGCGGCCAAATATAATAATGTGAAATTTGTTGAATATTTATGTGCCCTCAAAGCGTCGGAAGGATCCTCAATCGAAGAAAAAGAGAGAATAGAAGCGATCGGGACATCAAGGATCATGAGGTGAGTGATACAACCTATACTTGCAAGAACAAGAGTTTTCAGGGTAGAACCCCGTTGATGCTGATGCCAGCAAAAAGGGGAAATGGAAATGATTGAAATGTTGATGAGGCTTGGAGTGAATGTTGATGATGGTGATGAGCACGGGAAAACGGCTAGAGACATCGCTTTGGAGGTGAAACTTTAGTGGCATCCAAGTTGATTGAAATGGCTTGACTACGTGATCGGGTTGTTCCGAAAAGCCAAAATCCAAGAGTCAAGACAAGCAAAAAAGTTGTTTAGTTCAGTAAATCATAATTTATTCAAATCCTAGTTCTCCGGGTGACAAAAATCGGCTAGGGAGCAAGTTTTTTTCATTCTGTTTTCAATTCTCTTCCAAATGATCTCCACCTTTTCTGCTAACGAGATCTTTGTGCTCTGAAAACTTCTCGTTTGTTAAAAACAAACAAACAAACAAAGACGGATCTTTACAATTAAGAGGGGGATAAGATCGATTTGGAGGGCGGAACCAAAACCTGCCCACATTTTTACCTTTTTTGCCCTTACAATTAGTTAATGCGTTTTAACTTGCCATCTTGTTATCATATTATTTAAATAGGTAAAAGCTTAGGCTTCCAGTAAATTAGAAAAGTGTCAGAAAAAGATTAATTTTTAAAAGCCCCAATGCGCTTTCGAAGACTTGGAGATTTCCTATCCCCCTCTTAATCGATCTACCCCTCCCCCTTCTCTTAACAAAAAACGTTGTGCATATTAATCTGAAAGTTATCGAAAGGCCGAACGTTTAGCAAGAAACATCATTTATTGGTGTGTTCCCTTACTGAAATCACTTTTCAGCTCATACCACTTGATAGGCTCGTCCCCAGAAAAAAGGCAGAGATTGACAAGAGCAATTTTATTCAAATTGCGTTTTTTTTTATCTGGATATCACACTAGAATTGTTATGATTCGGATTTTTAATTTTCGCCAAAACCTTTTTTGCCTTATCGTGTACCCGATGTTTTCGAACTTCCCAGTATTTTTTGAGAATCAGAAAAAAAGACATTTTTGAACCTTCAGTTGTTGAAATACAGTCATGTAGAAAGCCAACTTGTGACATTCACATAGAGAACCGGCCACTAGCAGTTAAACTCCACCGACTGCGCCAATCTAGGCTGAAATTTCACACTTTCTTACTTTAAACTATTATGAGTGATAAGAGTCATATTTGTGACTTCCAGCCAATGTTTGCTGAATCATAACATTTTCTAGTTTACCTCGGTCGGGCTTAACAATATTATGAGCAAGCTATGGATAGTGTACATAGAGAGAACTTCCAGTTTTATCCCCGTTTTGCCTTGAGTGATTGGAACGTTTGCGGAAAGAAAACGGGTTTCGAGCCGCTTTTTCTCTCTTTTTTAGTTATTTGAATTATTCGATCAATCGGTGACGCTATTATTCTCCATTTTCTTAAAAACTGATTGAACATGTTGCTGATCGATATTTTGTTTTCACTATTGCTAATGCCGACAATCCAGACAGCTTTCACTCCTCATTTTAGTAGATGGTTGGCAAATTACTATGGACCGTTGATTAGGGATCAAATGGAGAGGTGAGAAGCTCAAACTTGGGTCTTTTGCGTAACTTGCCATAACTTTCTTCCAAGTCGGCCAATCTTTATGTTTTTGGTGTCATTTTGTTGCACTTATTGAGACCTACAAAATGACACCAAAAACATAAAGATTGGCCCACTTGGAAGAAAGTTATGGCAAGTTACGCAAATGACCCTATTGCGCAAATAAAATGGCGGAAATTAGCCTATCCCTCTATTTGATTTGATTTGATTTGATGTTTTATGTGCATGTTGTTTTTGTAATCGGTATTGTTGCTTTCTCTTCTTTCGTTCTGTACTAATAAACCGTAAGAAAGTTATAAATCCGATCAAAAGACTAAAAAATTCAATTTTCTTATTCAAAAAATTCAATTTATTTGACGCAAATCAACGCCTGAAATTCGAAAGTTTGCCTTTTTGTCTGTTTCACAATGCTGAAAAGTTTCACAATTGTTAGTTTCAAGTTAAATAACGTTACAAGGTACAGTGAGTTGCTAGTATATCTGACAAAAAGTAATCTAGCAGTAGATCTGTTTGTTATTTTTCAACAGAAGTACAAAAAGGAACGAAAAGACTTTCTGAACAGCCTAATAAATATTAGGTTTCAAGTTAAAAAATGTAAAAACAGTCAACTGAAGGTTAATCATGGATTGATAAGTCGAGGAAACGCCATTTCTTGCAACAAGGGAAAATCCGGTACTAAAGTTACCCCGCCGGCGGGGTAACTTTTGGGGCAAAATTTTTCATTTTTCATTTTCTGTACCTGTCTAATAACGTTACCGCATCCAGATTGATGACTAATTTTTTATTTGCTTCTTCTTTCACTATTCCTTGTAAGAAAAGAAATAAACAGTTGCAAGTGGTGATCCACAAGGCCAAAATTCAGCGATACCCTCGAGAATTGCTTCAAAAACGTCTTTGCCATTAGGTAGATTCACGCGCCATAATATTTCAGCAATATAGGACTCCATCATTCCCGCGTGCGTTCCGTGACGACGACGATTTGAATCTTTTAAAGGCCTCCAAAGACGTTCAATTGTTTGAGTATGAATTGTTGAATCAGATGGATCGACAAAATTTGTCGAATGGTTGACCCAAGCAAAGTCTTAATCGGGATCGACGGCAAGATCTCGGTAAGCGGTAAATTTAGGTGTTCCGAAAACGCTGGACTGGTCTCCAACGTCTAAAATAGGATTGATCGTAGCACTCTCCATCGATCAATCCTCATTTGTGGTTTGTTTGGTTTGCCCAAAAGTTACCTCCCCCCCCCCCCGATACTAAAGAAGTACCGAAAATCCGTTTCAAAGTATATAAAAAGATGCAGAAACTACCTAGAAACACTTGCAAACTTGAGAATAGAAAATTATAAATTGCTAAATGATCAGAAGTTCGTTTTAAGTCAGAAAGCCTTTAAAACTCATCTAAAAATAAGTTGATTTTAAGTTAAATAAGGCGATAAGAGGGAAAAGGTTAGTTTTTAAAGAAGTCACATTAAAACATTGTTATAAAAGAAAGCCAAGTCAGAATTCATATGAAAGCCTACTTTTCTCTTCTCAAAGAATAATTTTTTAATTCAAAACGAATTAAATAGATATAAATGATCAGACTCAATAGATTCAATAGATCAGAGGATGTAATTCTAGCTTTCAAAGGCATAGCAAAAATCTGTTTTAAGTTAAACAAGGTGAGAAGCGCTGGAAGAAGGTTAGTTTTTAAAGATTCATTGTTTTCATCAATTGTTTTGAACACTAAAACAAAATAAAGTCAAGAAACTGATTGCAGAGTTTACAGAAATTTTTGTAAACGTGAGAAACGGGTGAATTTTTGGAAGATGTACCCAGGTGATTGTCCGGGACAAAGAAAAGATAAAGGGGTAGAAAGAGAGAAAGAAAGAGAGAAAGAAAGAGAGGGTGAAAGTGGCCAGACAAGGGCATGTAATTGTTTGAAGGTTCAAAGATAAATTGCGTCAACACACGGTTATCTTTTTTCTGGAATTGCAAAAAGCTGCGAGGGGTAAAATGGAGGAAAATTGCGGGAATAAGAAAAAGGTGTTAGGAAAAAAAGACTAACAGATGACTCATCATAAAGTTTTGTAGTTGTTTAAGATTTAACCTTCAAAATACAGACTATCAGCTCAAAATCTAGACTGACAGTTGAGAAGTACAGTATTTTCGTATCAGACTTACAATAGCACGAAAATTTAAGAGTTTTCTGTCTTTAAAATCCGTCGAATGGGTATTTTAGTTTTCCTTTTTGGATACTGATTTTGAGTTTTCAACTTGAGTAACATTTCATTTGGGAATGGAAAACTAATTCTTTTGAGGTCGTAAAATGAAACAATTACGGTGCAAAAAGTAACCTTTTACATCTAAGAGATGATTCATCATAAAGTTATTTTCATTTGGAGCAGAAAAATCTTTTACTTCTGTTTTTAAAATAAAAAGTTTCATCTTTTAAAGTTAAAAGTTAAAAAAGAACGGGGTTAATTTCAGCAATTAAGCAGTAACGTTTTGTTAGTTTTTTCGGTGATTCACTTGTTTAAATCTCAAATTTAGCCGTTAAATGAGCTTTCAAAATTGATCAACATTTGAAAATTTTGCAGAATTTGATGAAAACCAAAAAAATTTGACGCTAAGGAGATCAGTAAACGAGTAGCAAAAACGATAGCGTTTAGCCTAAGCACTCAAAAATATCGAAAACCTCGTGAATGACGCAAAGATGATACAAAGAAATGCCCTATTTATCACGTTAAGCCGTGTTGTGATGTGTGTGAGCAGAAGGGATGTCTTGGGGGCGATTCTGCGTCTCTACCCCACCCACCCCTCAACTCTTTTCTTTCTTTTCCCAGCCCCTAGAGGGCCCACCGTCGATAGACATAGACAAGTCACTTTCCGCACTTTAGCAAATAGGTTTTGCAGGTTCTGCTTTCTAAAACGTGAAAAAGAAATTTAGCACGAAAACAAAAGCTGTTTGCTAAATGTAAAATCTCATTGTCAGCCTTTTTTGCTCGCTTCACTGTGCTCAATCTTATCACCTGCTGATCGATTTATTTATTATTGGATCGATTTCAACGTACCCAATCTTTCGCATCATGAAATCGCCCAGTTTATCAAAAATATTTACTCACCAGGTCGCTGTTTACTCACAGAACTTTAGCGGCTTATCTCTCGATGCACTTTTGCATCCATGGATCCGCTACCGTACTCTTCGAAAAATCTCGCGGCGGAGAATTGCTTTTTGTCGCTCCACTCGCTCATTATTTGTCGCGTCTCTGATGGTTTAAATTTTTCGTTAAACTTTAAAGTTTTTAGATTGTTTTAGCCAGGGATATTCTAGTTGCTAAAATTTATATCTTGTAACGCAGTTAAACATAAAAACCTTCACTTGCCAGCTTTTTATGAAATGTAGTGCATGAATTGTACATTTTACAACATTTTGAAAGTTAAATGGATCATTAGACTTTATGTGTTTCATGTTTAACGCCGCAAAACAAGTTTTGTAACTAACAATTTTCCAGGTTTTTTCTGTTAAATGTCTTTCTCTTCTCTTTTTAATCTTTCAAACATTTCTTATCTTTTTCATTTCAGATGTCGACCGATGAGGTCGACAAGCGTGTCAACATCGTTCACATCGAGGGGAAATTTTTTGTGCACGACCCGAAAGAATTGGACAAACTGAAGAACCTCCCGAATTGTGCCTATGGATTTCAACCGAGGGTCGAGTATTTCGCTTTTCACTCTCTATGGCTTACTCCCGGAAATAGTGCACGCCTTGTACGAATCGAACTTGGTCAATTTCGTTTCACCCGAGGAATCGCCGAGCAAATTGGATGTTTTACTGGGTTATCAAGGCGAAAATTTACCTACCACTTCTCAAACGCTTTGGAAGCGAGTAATCAACTTTCGAAATGTGATGAAACGATTTCAACCCCGAATTCCGTCGAATTCTTTCCCGATTCAGCCGATTTCTATGCTAGTTCCAAAATTTTCCGCGATCTCTGGATAAATGGATATTATGTGACATGTGGTCAAAAATTCGGGTGTCATTATTTGGCTTACGAAGCATCGCCGGATTCTGTGCACTCTTCATACATGGTTTGGCGTTTGGACAATTCAAGAAACGCGGATTTTCTCTCACATCTCCCCATCCTTCAACGAGCGGCCACACAAATGTGCAAAAAAATTTTGCTGGCTACGACAAATCCTGACGCCGATGTGCCTCACTATTCTTTGATTGAAAGATTCACTGGGCTTGACCGCTTAAAAAGAGTTGGCCTTGAAGAATCCTCTGACTTCAAAAAAGGCCAAGCACAAATTTTAGTGCCGCTCTCTAAATAGGTTTTATTTACGGGTAGCTAAGCTGTTCAAGTTTGAAGAATCATAAGAGGATAAAACCCGCTGGATTCTGAAATCTACCCAATCACAACAAAATCACAACAAATCTAGAAGCTGCTTAGGAAATCAGAAATAGGAAATGAAATTACCATTCTTTTTGAAGCAACTAGTTGCCAATTTTTAGGATTTAACGTATTTTGTTCAAAACTAGCGAAAGTTTCATTTAATTTAGTCAAAACTAACTTTTTTAAAAATCTCAAAAACCTGCTAACCTCAAAAGTCTCTCAACTTTCAGAGTCTATATAAAACTTGTGCTTACTCCTATCCGACCAAATATTGGACACTACTACAGAAAACCTAGTGAAAATTTACCCTTAAAAAAATAAGAGAGATCGGTTTGATTTTGGTTGAGCTATACTCTTGGAAGTGAGCTCGGGTAATTATGATGCACCCCGTATATAGGCGGATTTTGCAAACATGTGAGATTAGTTTCTCTTAGAAAAGGATTCTCTTTTAGCATGTTATATCAATCATTAGTGTAACTAGATCTTAATTTTATAATATGAGTTGGCTTAAGCTAACGAGTGATATCGTACCGGCTATAGTTGTGCATGATGGTCTCGATAAGCCTGGCCGGTCTTGCTCCCGGCTCATCCGGGTCACAGGGTCCATCATCGAGAAATGATGTCGAATATGGATGTGTTAGATAGGTGCTTTCCTCCTCCCAGCCCTTCGTCTCTCTTGTTCAAAAAACGAGGCCACCTAGCACAGCCAAAGGCGGTAATCGCATTTTACGCCGTGAATACGCACTCCACCATTTTTTCGTCTCCTTTGCTTCCCCCCGTGCGGCACCTATGAAAAGGATGAACAATGTCGCCAAGTAGACAAAATATTAAAATAAAAGCGTGTAAAGAAAGCAAAAAGATAGTTTTAAATGCTTTGAAACAGTTTGAGGCTTAATTTGCAAAATGTTTACCAGAATTGAGTGACGAATTAGATTCCAAAGATTCACTTTAAATCCGATTGAATTTCTTGTGAAGTAAAGCTTGAAACTTGAAAAGCGTTGCTCCTTAAATACCAGTTTTCTTAAATACCTTAAATACATTCATAAAATTTCAAATGGAATTTGGTTTGTTTGTCTAGTTGAAGAAAATTGAATATTGAAGCTCAGCTCTGAGAATTATTAAAAGGGTTTCTTCATTCACCAGATTCTAAAAATCTTTGCTAGCAAAGTTAAAATTTTACAAATCTATATAAGATTTTAGGCTTTAGAAAGCGAAAACTCGAAATAAATCGAAATTCCATAGAGTTTCCCGTTTTTCCGTACTAAAAAGCGACATGTTTGGCCAGAGTGTTATGAATAGAAGTTGTGGAAATATGTTGACGGATGATAAAAAGAAAATTAGCTTATTGGTGAAGGTTTTGAATGACGAGTTCTAAAAAAATGAGCATTCGATGGATTTGGCCGAAAGGGCGGTGCTTTCTCTCGCAAAAAAGAGTGCTCCCTTGACTAGGCATCAACTTTTGCCTCACTTTTTTACTCAAAGTAAACTACCAAAAAATATAAATGACTTTTAGATAGATAAATGACACCCTTTTAGATAAATGACATAAAATATAGTTCGTGATATCTGTTCAAAAACTATTGTTTAACAAGGCTGGTAGCTCGATCATAGTAGAGTTAGACAATGTCGTCATAGTAGATTGTAGATAAGTAGAAGATTCGTAGTAGTTTGCAAAGTTTGACAACGAAATATCAGTAAAACGTTTCACGCATATGTTTCTTGCAAATGCGAGCAATTTGGACAAGTGACAAGTGGGCAGGGAAGTGTGAAAGAGAAAAAGAAAGAATGGGAAGTGGATAAGCATGAAGATTCATAGTGAAAAACAGGGATAGAAAAGGGGCAAACACACTAGAAAAGACGAAGGGCCCAGCAACATGGATAATCGCTATTTTTACCCATGCAGGAGAGCGCGAAGAGAGATGGAAGGGTTGGAAGAGGCGTGGCGATGAGGTCCCCTCTTATGAGGTCCTCCTCTACCCAGTAACCCCCAAAACTTCTCAACAATAAGAGAACAATGCCTGGACTTTATTCAACTGGAAAATCGCGCAAAAACTGAGTCTCTGAGTTAGGGTTTTTTCAAAAATCTCCATTAAAACGCGGCGGTGAATGGCTTAAAGTTGAACCCCGAAAACAAGGATTTCTTAATTACCGCCCACAGATTAAAAAGAACAATGAACTTCAATGAATTTCATAGAAAGCAAAGAACAATGAACTATAATATAGTTTTAAAAGTTGAACGGAAAGGCTTTAAAATAAAAAATTCAGGTGTTATTCACTTCTGATCAGTTGCTCACCTCGTCTCTTCGTGCTCATATGGATGTCCTTTCTTCAGTTGTTGTGATGACTTTGCTAGTACTTGGCACTTTATTTTCACTGATATTTGTCGGATTTCAATTACATGGAGAGATGGTAATCAAATAAAGAAGCTCCTTTCAACGATTGTAGGTTCATCTTGTTCGTCTTTCAACAAATGTATATATTGAA
>CAUEEP010000745.1:0-109329 GCA_958450365.1 Mesorhabditis belari
TTCCTTTTCTATCACCTTTAGAATTGGCTAAGTTAAATAAAAATTACGATAAAGAAAAAGATCAATTCAGGACATTATGCCGAAAGCTTACGTTTAAGAAAGGTACAAATTACAAAGTTCACTGGGAGTTTGAAAGCCATTTTTTCAAGGTCAATAGATAAGGAAATCTTTCAAGGTAATCTTTCAAGAGAATATTCAGTGATGATGATCTTTCACGGGTAATTTGAGCCGCTTTTGAGAAAAAGGCGATGAAATTATATCGAATTCCTTTTCTTCAAATCTTTTTAGATGTTCTTGAATCCTTTTTTTCACAAGAAACATAATTTTTTAAGTCATTTTTTTCCCAATTTTTAGTTTCCAAGTCATATTTTAGAGATGGAGAAGTCAATTCAAATCGAGTTTGCATACGATTTTTCCCTTCCCAAGGAAAGGAGAATTTGTGGTGAAGAATGGAGAATTATAGAGATTTGAAAAAGAAAGTTTATAAGAGAAAGAAAGACTTTGTTTATACAAAGTTTTGAAGAACAAAGTTTTAGTGAATTTTTGAAAGTTTTTTGAGATTTGGAGATGGTCGCTTTGTGCTTAAAAAGTTGAAAAACATCTTTTCCAAGTTCACTGTATTTTTACTGAAATCGTAAACCAGAAATTCATAGATTTTAATGTTGATCGAATCGTTTCTTCAATTCAAATCAACTCCCTTAAATCAACTCCTCTAAAAATCACATGATTAAAGGAAATTGCTGAACTCATCCGAGAATGTAATCGGAGAAGCTTTTCTTCATCTCGGTTGGACGACATGCGGCAGCTGATGAGGCAAGAGAGTGCAATGCTTGGATAGACGGTGAATGAGAGGGAAGATGATTGGGAAGATGATTGAGAGGTGATTTGGGGAGAGGACTTCTCGGATGGGGAGACGATGTGGCGGCCCCTCACCCTGGCCCCATCCGCCCTTCTTGGTCCCCGCTTCTTTCTTGAGCACTTTCTCGGCTTTTCTGATCCGATTTCCTCTGTCACCGTTGTTATTTGGTTTTCTCCTCCTTCGTCTAACGATTTGTCTTCAAACGGATGATGCCGAGCATCCAACGAGGCGGCGCGGTGTTCAACTGAAAGCTCAACTGAAAGTTTAGCTAAAAGTTTAACTGTTTATATTTTCCGATGAAAAGCGAATGGATTTTTGATTTGTTATTGTAAGTAGGGTGAATCTGCATCTAAAATTCTTGAACCTGGGCTAGGCTTAGGCTTAGGCTTTAGGCTTAGGCTAGGCTTAGGCTTTAGGCTTAGGCTTGCTTGGCTTAGGCTTCAGGCTTTAGGCTTGGGCTTGAGGCGAAATGAAAGATGAAAAGCGAATGGATTTGATTTGTTATTGTAAATAGGGTGAATCTGCATCTAAATTTCTTGAACCTGGGTTGAAAAAAGAGCTGAAATTTGAAAGGGTGAAAGTTTGAAGTCTTTTTCAAATCCAGATCTAACTATTAGATTTGCCGATAAGTCTTTGTCTTCATTTAAAAATTGTCAATTTGTCAATTGTCAATGTCAATAATCAATTTACCTACTGTTCTACGATTTGCTCCATTAGGAAAGCCTAATATTTTTCTATGAAAGGTCATGGAAATCTTAATAAATGTTTTGTTTCTGATCGAAGGTGGGAACTCGGTTAATCAAAAAGAGCGACTTGAATACACGATTTTAACGCTTTAGTCTAAAGAAACCGCTTTTGGTGTCAATAGAAAAAGAAAGAGCGCAAAAAGTTAGGTTTATCGTCAAATTTCAGAATAATCTTTTCAGCCAATTCCTTTCTATCACCTATTATCGAATTTTACTTAAAAACAAGTTTTTGTGCTCGGATTTTCTTAGAAATGGGCTCCAGATTGGCAAAAAAAGATAGAAAAATGTTTAATAAACGGCTTCTATTTGAAGCAAACCATATTTCAATTGGTGAATTTTTTTATTTACAAACAGAATTAGAAAAAAAAGTGCTTAAAGACTTCAGCCAATCTAATATGTAAACCTCAGGCCTAACATCTGTAGTAGCTTAGAAATTCAAGATCTATAAATGCTAATTGCTGGGCGTAAAGCTTTATTTGCAAAAAGAGCTTGATTACATTAGAGAATCCAGGTATTTTAAACTTTTAAATCCCTGAGCAACAGTTGGCTTACCGTATTTTCTCTAATAGTGAGCGTTGCCTAAATTGCTCGAAATCTCGAAAAGCGCTTATCAGAACCTATCGATGGGGTCGGAAAATGTAGCTAACGATGAGATCTAGTGGGGATTTGAGTGTTGAGCTTCTGCAAAAGCTTGGAAGCCTAAAATAGTCATCAACTCGGCTCGACGGGATGCACTACTATTAGAGAGAATACGGCGTTTAAAAGTCGGCAATAGTTGATTTAACAATAAGAAAAAAAGCTCTAGACTTTTTTGACACCTTTAAAATATTATAATCGACTCACCGATGAGGACTCGTTTCACCGGTGATTGCGAGTAGTCGATCGATTTCACTTTTAGCAATTGTTTCTTCAGCGGCACTTGGGATTCTACAGAGAAATGATTTCAAAAATGAATAACGAAAAAAAAAAACGCAAATCTGATACCAAATTTGCAATTTTTAATACAAAATCTTATATACCTATAGATTGAGAAAAGGTGGGCGTGAATGGAATGGTTGAATGATTGGCTGATGATGTGGGCACTTCAAGAGAGGCCGACACCGAGATCCACTTCCGTTCCTCCATTCCATACTGAACAAAAAGAGGAAAAGATATTCACGAGCAATTTTCAAAGTACTCAGAAGAAACATGAAAAAAAGAAACAGAAGAAGAAAAAGAAACATGAAAAATGAAATTTTATGAAAGGGATGAATAGTTGAGATGACGGACGATTGGAGAGGATCGGAGATTTCAAAGATTTCGTTCTTTCGGCTTTCAAGGCTTTCGAGTTTATCTAATGGATTTTGTGCGAACAACTAGCACACTCAAGTTTTCAAAAATCAAAGCTATCCACTAGAAAGAGTGCGTTTTGAAAATCCAGCTATACTTTGTGCTCTAAAAATTTAAACGCATCATTTCTAACGATGAAAGTCACAGATGAAAGCTTCAGTGCGCCGGGAAGAGTGTTTTCATAAAGTTAAACAGATTTTGTTTACATTGAAACAATGAATCAAGAAGGAATCTAGAAAAAAAAACGATAAATAATAGCTGCTTTTCTAGAAATTCCATCTTTTTCGCATCCCATCCGGGTTTGAAAAAAAAAAAAATGATGGTGATAGAACTTTAGAGCTTAAAATAGATTGGAAAAAAAAGAGAGGATCGGAGATTTCAAAGATTTTATTCTTTCGTTTATCAAATGGATTTTGTGCGAACATCTGGCACACTCAAGTTCTCAAAAATCAAAGCTATCCACTAGAAAGAGTGCGTTTTGAAAATCCAGCTATACTTTGTGCTCTAAAAATTTAAACACATCCTTTCTAACGATGAAAGTCACAGATGAAAGCTTCAGTGCGCCGGGAAGAGTGTTTTCATAAAGTTAAACAGATTTTGTTTACATTGAAACAATGAATCAAGAAGGAATCTAGAAAAAAAAAACGATAAATAATAGCTGCTTTTCTAGAAATTCCATCTTTTTCCCATCTCACCCGGGTTTGAAAACAAAAAAAATGATGGTGATAGAACTTTAAAGCCTAAAATAGATTGGAAAAAGAAAGAAAAGAAAAGCTTTATTTTCTAAAGCTTTAAACTTTTAACTATTTATGAAAAATTCTCATTTTATTCACTGTTTTTCAATAGAATTTCAATAGAATAGAGTTTCTTTTCTCTTGCAAATTTGCAATTTGCAAAAGATGGCTTTCTAAATTTAGTTTCCTTCCTTAAAACCATCGCATTTCTAACAAAAAAAAAGGTTTCTTTCGGTGAGAAGCATTTTTTTTTGTTGTCAAAAAGAAAAACAAGAGTACTTTTTGGAGAATGCATGGAATGAGGAAAGAAAATGGGAGAGCTTGAAAGGGAGAAGTCTAAGTATTCAACTATTCTATCAACTCTTGATTCTGCATTCAAAATCCATTAGCTTTTCATCGAAAAATATAAACATTTGAGCTTTCAGTTGAGCTTTCAGTTGAGCTTTCAGTTGAGCTTTCAGTTGAGCTTTCAATTGAGCTTTCAATTGAGCTTTCAATTGAGCTTTCAATTGAGCTTTCAATTGAGCTTTCAATTGAGCTTTCAATTGAGCTTTCAATTGAGCTTTCAGTTGAACACAGCGCCGTTGAACACAGCCTCGTTGGATGCTTGGCATCATCCTTTTGACGACAATGCATTCTTCCATGAATTCTCCAAAACAAGAGTACTTTGTGGAGAATGCATGAAATGAGGAAAGAAAATGGGAGAGCTTGAAAGAGAGAAGTCAAAGTATTCAACTATTCTATAAACTCTTGATTCATTTGCTGACGATGAGTTGGGTAAGAGAGTGTCAGATTTAGTGCTTTTGAAACAAGTTGAATCCAAAAGTTCGTCAAAAGACGTAGAAGAGATCACATTTAAATGTTTGATCCGTTTAAACAAACTTCTAGACTTTGTAAGCTGTACAAGCAACTCAAAGCTGGCCCACACTTTGGAAAGAAATAAAAAAATGTTGAAAGCTTGCTGTCCAAGCTTTTTGGCATCTTGTAGCTACGTTTTTGAATGTTGATTTCAAATTTAATTTTAGTTTTATGCAAAAATTTCTCTTATCTTTAGCTATATTAAAATCGAGGCCATAACTTTTGTGGCTATAGGTTGTGTGGCAAAATACTGCAAAAAAATAACTAGAGGACGAGTTCCCTTTAATCTACATTATTGATATGGACTGAATATTTAAGAAGCTAGATAGCTAGATATCTAGATATCTATCTAGGGAGCAAGCTCTCAAAATCTATCTCGAAATCAGCCAAAACTCAACTCTATTGAAAAGGAGCAATTTTAATGAAGGAGATCTCAGTAAGTTGAGATCGTGTGCAGATTAAGGAAACTGTAGTTTGAGTAAAAGCTCAGATATGTTCAAAGCAAGCTAGATAAGAGATAAATATACAATATACATAGATAAGCAATAAAGCTACAATATATCTAGATAAACAATAAAGCTACAATATATCTAGATAAACAATAAAGCTACAATATACATATATAAGCAATAAATTCACAATATATCTAGATAAGCAATAAATCTACAATATCAGGAAACCTAAACGGTAACTTGTGGTAAAGAACGCTTTTTTTCTTATCGAATGTGCAACGTATTGACTTTTCTTTCATCCACACCCTCCAATTAGCGGTTGGAAGAAGAAAAAAAAGAGAAAAGGAAAAGCTCTGGAAGAATGGATGGATAGAAGAATAGAATGCAAGGGGGAAAAGGGTAAAGAAGGGCATCAGAATGGGAGAAGCTGAGGCTGACGGGAGAGGGGAGGATGGGTCAGCACGGAAAAGCCGCACTAGATACTAGAAAGATCTAAAAAATACAGAGAACTTATACTTTATACTTTTAACACATTAGAATCAATAGAATCAATAGAATAAATAGAATAAATAGAATAAATAGAATAAATAAATCGTACACTTATTTTTGGTGGATCGTACTAATGACGATCGTACTAATGACGATCGTACTAATGACGATCGTACTAATGACGATCGTACTAATGACGATCGTACTAATGGCAATCGTACTAATGGCAATCGTACTAATGACGATCGTACTAATGACTGATCGTACTAATGACGATCGTACTAATGACGATCATTTTTTCATGTCAACTCAAGTTTTTAAAGACTTTTTCTTTATTTTGCAGAAAGTTTTTGTAATTTTGTACAAGTTTTCAAGGAGATTCAGGGCAATCGAATGAGTATAATTGTTTAGTTTATCGTTTTCATTCGTTTATCATTGAATTTTCTGAATTTAGCTTTATTTTCTACTTTTGAAGTGGCAAAACCTTGCGAAAAATGAAAAAAAACTACAACTCGACAAAGAAAATAGAAAAATCATGGCTAAATTCTATGGGAAATTGTGATATTTGATAGCTATAAGGAAATTTGGCTTTTCCGTAGTTTCCGGGTATTTCGAACGGATCGTCACTCTTTGAAGGCCTATAACTTTGTCCAGAGATCATATTTTTCTTAACTTTTTATATCATTGCACAGAGGACATTTCAGCCTTTCAAATGACACCAAATAGAGTTGACTGAAATAGATTTTGACTGGATTTTTCATTCTCATACAAACTAAGCGAGTTGGATAGGCTGGAGTTGGCTCTGATTTTCTTGGATTCTATTATTTTTTTTTTCCTGGATCTAATCAAGCTCTATTTGGTGTCATTTGAAAGGCTGAAATGTCCTCTGTACAATGATATAAAAAGTTAAGCAAAATATGATCTCTGGACAAAGTTATAGGGCTTCAAGGAGTGACGATCCGTTCGAAATACCCGGATTTTTCCAAAAAAACTAGATTTCTTTCAAAAATCTTCCTTCAAAGAGTGATGACCCGTTTTAAAATACCCGGATTTTTATCCAAAATACTGGGAAACTAGGGAAGAGACTCGAATTTTCTAAATTCAAATATTAGAGACAATAGAAACGAGATTATAATCAACTTCTAAAAACTGAAAATTCTTCGTAACTTTTCTTGATTTTTCAAGGTATTATAGTTTAAAAAAAATGCAATTTCACTTATTAAAATGTACTTTTTAAAATGTACTATTAGACTATTACGATTAAAATATAAATATTGGATTTAGATGTCGATATTATAGCATGACATTATATGCTAATAATGTAGAAATTATGACTTTATTATGTAGAACTTTTGAAGATATCGATTCCAAAGAAGACAACAATAAGGAAGCGCTCGAGAAGTGATAAGTGGGAGATGAAGGAAAGCTGAAAATTCCCCGGGAAAAGAGAGAAAAGCTAGAAGATCTAGGAGATCTCTTTGTCGTCAGAAAAGTTATCCTCTTAAAATCGGCCTCGGTGGATGAAAGATCGAAAAAAAGCCATGGAGAGCCTACGTTCAACGAGTCCCCGGGGACATTTCAACTCTCACACAACGAATCTCCTTTTTTTCCTTTTTTGGTTTGATTTGATGCTTTGACGATTGAAGGTTTTTGTTTTTTAAAAGATGATACCGTATTTTCTCTAATAGTAGTGCATCCCGCCGAGTTGGTGACTATTTTACGGTTTCCAAGCTTTTGCAGAAGCTCAACACTCAAATCCCCCACTAGATCTCATCATCAGCACCCCGCATCGATAGGTTCTGATAAGCGGTTCTTGAGATTTCAAGGAATTTAGGCGACGCTCAGGGGGCACTACTATTAGAGAGAATACGATAACTTTTATTTAGAGAAGTCGAATTCAATTGGCGTATTACCGTATTTTCTCTAATAGTAGTGCACCCCGGCGAGCCGAGTTGGTGACTATTTTACGGTTTCCAAGCTTTTGCAGAAGCTCAACACTCTAATCCCCCCAAGATCTCATCGTCAGCTACATTTTCCGACCCCACATTGATAACTTCTGATAAGCGGTTCTCGAGATTTCGAGGAATTTAGGCGAAGCTCAGGGTCGCCTAAATTATTAGAGACACTACTATTAGAGAAAATACGGTAATTGGAATTGACACTGAAAATGAGTGGAAAAGCTTAACTGTTACAAAAAGTAGTCCTGAGGAAAGCTAGATGCTCTGGTCTAGATCAAAATTAGATCTAGATGGTATCTGGAAAAGATTCGAATCTTAATGATCTAAATGCCTCTCTGTACTCTTCATTTTTCTGTTTGTCAATAGGTGTACAATGGAAAAACGAGATTTAGAGTAACAACAGCAACTTTTCAGCGATTTTCAGTCACAAGATTGCTTGGAAAATTCTATATGACAAGAAATTCTGAAAAAGTTGCTATTGAAGTGTGCAAATCTTGTTTTTTCCTTGTAAATTTATTGACAATTGATTAAAAAAAATAGCTCTTTCTGTACTGCAAGAGCTCATGCAATTCTCTAGTTGTTTCCCTTTGTTTTGTGAGGGTTTTTTCTTTTTTTTCTGAGTGAACGTAGATGAAATTTAATCTCAATCCCATCATAATCAAAGTAATAGAGAAAGGAAAAGGGTCAATAAATATTTCATCAATGGATTTACGCATTTTCATGAGAAAGAGCAGAAAATGATGCTAACAAAAATCCTGAATCTGGCCTTGTTTCTGTTCTAACAGCTAAAAATCAATTACCCTAAAATTCCATAGATAAGAGCGGTTTAATTTTTGCCAAAATTTTTTAAAATATTTTAATTTATTATAAAACCAAACAACAACAACAACAACAACAACAAAAGTAACAATAATTTAACTATTGGGTTGATGCATAATTATCCGGACTTCTTTTTTGCGTGCTTGTATCTTTTTTGTTTTGAAAGCTTTTTGTCTATTTCTTTTTTTTAAATATTCGTTATTCTTTAGTGAACAAAATGCGTGTCGACAATCATATCCATCTTCGCCATATCATGCTCTACCACTTCGAAAAGGGATGGTCTGCCGCAGAGTCGTTTCGCGATCTCAAAGAACTGGAGAAGCCCCAACGGACTACCACGTCAATCGATCGCTCAAAAATTGGCAAACAAATAAGATCTACAACGATTTGGATGACTTGATAGACGATGTTAAAGCGTGGATTGCCTCCAAAGATCGTTTATTCTTCGCTCGTGGAATCGATCGTCTTCCAAGCAAATGGCAATCAGTTATTGATGTAGGCGGTGAATATGCTCCAGAATAATCAATTAAACATATTTTTCTAACTATTTATGTTATTTTTTGTTAAATAAAATCATTTATAAAAGAAGTCCGGATAATTATGCATCAACCCAATAATATTTTCAATTTCTACATCGTCATCATCGTCTATATATCTGGCCATACAGGAAAAATCGTTTTTGAGATTTTCAACATCACACAATGCTTTTTCACAGCTGTGTATGATAGTGTCAGAAGAGATGGAAAAAAAAAACTTTCGCTGACCAAAAATGCTGCTTCTTGGTAGCTCATTCTTTTTCTGATCCCGCTTTTTGTATAATTTGCATTGGCTTCGTTTGCCATCCATTTTTCTATTTGTTAGCGAAAACCGCTCTTATCTATGGAATTTTAGTGGAATTTTAGTAGTTTCTGTTTTTTTGAGGTATTTTAATGCTTAGCTTTATAATTTTAAGGAAATTTTAAACCTACAAAGTGAAAATGAAATTAGAAAGTCAAAAAAAGTAAAAAAAAGTAAAAAAAAAACATTCAAATATAGGTAAATCCTTGTAAAAAGAATTGAATAAGCAAAAATTAAATCAATAAATAAAAAGGAAATAAAATCGGATAAATATAAAATAAAAGAAATAGAGATTTTGCAAAAAAATTTGCTTCAAAATATTCTAAAAATCTTACCTAAAATCGCTGAAAATTCGCAAATTCACGATGGATTCCTTTATAGTTCCTTTATAGTTCTTATTTAGTTCCTATTTAGCTCCTTTAAAGATCCTTTAAAGCTCCTTTATAGTTCCTTTATAGTTCCTATTTAGTTCCTTTAAAGCTCCTTTAAAGCTCCTTTATAGTTCCTTTAAAGCTCCTTTAAAGCTCCTTTATAAAAAAAAAGATACTTTATTCAACATGAATAAGTGGATACAACACAACGGAGGACACAATTTTTACCCCTACAATGTAGTTAAGAAAAAACCCAACTTAATGGGAAAAAGAACACACACTTGATTTCGCCAGCGGGATCGAACCCTGGATCTTCCGATTAGGAGAGAAGATTCCTAACTTCTTTTAGTTCCTTTATAGTTCCTATTTAGTTCCTTTAAAGCTCCTTTAAAGCTCCTTTATAGTTCCTCTTTAGTTCCTTTATAGTTCCTCTTTAGTTCCTTTATGTGTTCTTATTTAGTTTCGAGCCATTTTGAGAGTAACCGAAAAAAAATAAGGAAAATCGTGTGAAATGGGAAAAAGATTATGGGAAAAAAAAGTGAAAGATCACGAAAAATAAAGGCTGAATAATTAAATCAGAAGAACAAGAGCAAAAAGAGCTTTTAGATGGGGATTAGCCAGAGAAATCCCTTTTCTGGGAGTACAATTAGCTTCAGATTGAGATACATTTTGAGTTGATTTCCTTTTTGCCTTTTTCTTCCGGCTAGCTTTGAGGATTTTGCTTTGGTTTTCAGGTTTTACTTTCATAAATCAAAAAACGATTCGATTTGAAATGATGTTGGCTGTTTAGAGTTAGCTTTTTCAGCTAAAATTCAGATTAATTTGAAATTTACTTCTTACAAACATAACCCAAAGCCAATTCGATTATGAAATAATTCTATAGATCCTATCATTCTATCAATAGATTCTACGACTCTAAAACCCCTGAGAAACAAATTTTTACCATTAAATCTCACAAAGAAACAAATTTTCATGGTTGAAACTTTAAAATTAGAAAAAAAACCAAGGACGGAATTGAACCCAACAAAAGAAATGACGCAATCGTTTTGTATACGAACCCGCCACCCACTGCGCCACCGGTCGATGCTTTGGCCTAACTGAAGAAGTCTTATGCACCCCATCTCGGCACTTCCCTGCCATTTTCACCATTTTCGCCATTTTTACCGTTTTTTGGATCAAATCGTTTTAGATTTTGGCTCAAATTTGTGTATTTTTATGCAATTTTTATAAACCAAAGCCAACCGAAACAAGGCTGAAACAAAGCAGAATCAAATTCAACTCCAAAAAGCACTAAAAAAAAAGCAAAAAGCACATTTAAAGCACTAAAAATAAACTAGATTGACTCCTTTTAGGCGCTTTACTCGATTCGATTCTTTCCGAATCGCTTTCAAAATTCATTACTTCAATCTCCCGTAAAGCCAGCGAGATTTTTCGTCTTTTTCTACGTACACAATATCAAATTTTTCTGCATGAAAAATTCTAAAAGCATACGCGTTTTTCTCCATTTCTCCCATTGTTTCTGTCCAAATTGATTTCGAAAACGAAACATTTCTGGAAACAATCAAAAAAAAATCGATAAAATAACAAAATCAAGTTATTAAAAACAAGCAAAAACATAAAAATAATAGAAAATTGAAAAAATATTCAAAAAAAATCGCTCTGCTTTCAAATTTCTTTATGAATTTTTGCCATATGTTCAACGATTGGTTTTTGAAAAAAAAAAAACTTTAAACGCTTTTAACTTTTAACTTTAAGTTTTTAGCAATAATTTTGTTAAGTTATTTTTCGCATTTCTTAGTCATTTCCAAAAATAACCAACCGAGTTGCTTCCGTAGCAGTTTTCTTGCTTGTTGCTCTTCTTTCTTCCTGAAAAATATTCTTATTGAAATCTTTTTTTATTTAAAATCTACAGTCAACTCTGTCTATAACGGAAGGCTCTATATAGCGGAAAACTCTATATAATGGAATGGAATTTTGGTCCCGGCCGACACTAAGCTCTATATAACAGAAAGCTCTATAAAACGGAAAGCTATATAAAACGATACTCTATATAACAGAAAGCTCTATATAACGGAATGGAATTTTGGTCCCGGCCGACGCTAAGCTATATAAAACGGTACTCTATATAACGGAAAGCTCTATATAAAGGAAAACTCTATATAACAGAAAGCTCTATATAACGGAAAGCTCTATATAACGGAAAGCTCTATATAACAGAAAGCTCTATATAACAGAAAGCTCTATATAACGGAATGGAATTTTGGTCCCGGGCGACGCTAAGCTATATAAAACGGTACTCTATATAAAGGAAAGCTCTATATAACGGAAAGCTCTAAATAAAGGAATGCTCTATATAAAGGAAAGCTCTGTATAACGGAAACATTTGTTGATCTCTTCCATTCCATTATAGAGAAAGTCGACTGTATATCTGTTTTAGTATAAATGATTTAAATTTTAACTTTTAACTTTTCATAATACTAACTGTTTCTGAGTGAGCCCATAAAGCATCGATCGAAGACCAGGCTCGCGACTGGATTGGGTTTTCTTCGCCTAAAAGATGTAAAGTTGAATCGAATTACGATGCAACCTTTATCTAAATATAAATTCGAATCGGTTTACCTTAACCACATGTGGCTCATTCCCTGCATCGCCATTTTGATGAAGGACATCGATTGCAGAAGTGGTGCGTAGAGATTTTCGATTTGACTGTCGTCGAGCAAGGGAGCCACGTCGAGAGACCTGAAAGCAAGATACCTTCAAATAATCATTACTTTAATCATTGCTTCAGCTGAATTTTAAGATTGTAAGCCAGATTAGATCAGATAAGAGCTAGGAAAATGGTTCAGGCCCAAATCCCTAAAAAGTTTGACTCTTTTCCCATATACAGTTGACTCTCGATTTAAAAATTCTAATTTCTTGCGTAGCTGTCCTGAACGGCCAACGATTACGTTTGGCTGGGCAGCTACGCAGAAAGTAGAATTTCAAAACCGTTGTATCTCCTCACCCCTTGATCTTGCTCATTTCCCCATTCTCCAATTTGTCGTCATCAAGTTGGATCTTCACTTGAGCCATCAGTTCATCGAGTGTCTTCTCAGCGTCAAATAAACCCTCTTCTGCTTAAAAATAAAACTTAATGTTAAAAATGTTTAAAATAAAAAGTGTAATCAAAAGCCTAAAGCCTAAATCACCGCCAAAATTGCGGTCTCCCGAAAAATTTCTCTCTCTCATTCTGCGATCGCTTTTGAGTAAACGAGAGATCTTAAAATTTGAATTTTAAATCTATTACTGTAAGAAGTACAAATTCTAATGAATTCTGTATTTATCTTTAGTAAAAAGTATTCAGCTTACCGTTTTCTCCGTCGTTTCCCGGCTTTGAAGTGCTTGAGGAGGCGTTTAATTGAGTGGAACTCTCACTTAACGGTTGTTCTTTCACGAGATCTGTAAAAATCACTGTAATGAATTTAAATTCGTATGTGAATTTGCTTAATTAGGTTTTAGATCAATGATAAAAGATTTAAAAGTTGGCAATAGATCAAGGATTTGTTAGGTTTTAAGTGACGCATCCGTTTTTGAAAATTTTCAAACAAAATCATAATTTACTTTTGTTTCTTGAATGATCTAAAGAATGGTTTTCTCAAAAAATGAAAATTTAAACACTTTACTGAATAAAATAAATTGGAACCGTATTGGAACCGTATTGGATCTAAAAAGAACCGTATTGGATCTAAAAAGAACCGTATTGGATCTAAAAAGAACCGTATTGGAACCGTATTGAAACCGTATTGAAACCGTAATGAAAATTTAAGCACTTTACTGAATAAAATGCTTTGCCATAACGCCATTTACTGGTGTACTTACTCCTCTAGAATGGAAACGCGCCCTTTCTGACGCATTGAATTCTTTATTTTCTCTTTTATCTCTTATTTGACATCTTTTCTATAATTAAATCACCTTTATAAGAAAAATGAAGAATTCAATGCACTAGAAAGAGTGCGTTTACGGCCAAGAGCACAAAATACACCAGTAAATGAAGTTATGGCAAAGCATTTTATTCAGTAAAGTGCTTAAATTTTCATTTTTTGAGAAAACTATTCTTTAGATCATTCAAGAAACAAAAGTAAATTATGATGCAATGAAATTTGCAATATGAAATTATAATAATTATTTCCAAAAACGGATGCGTAACTTAAAACCTAGCAAATCCCTTATTTATCGAGCGGCTTTCGAGTAATTGAAGGAAAACAAATAGTGAAAAAGCCAAAAAGCAAAAAGATTCTTTTAAGTTTTCAGAATAATCAGCTCATTCAAGATTGATTTAAGGGAAATTTTTTAAATCTAATGAATTGGATGAATCATCAGATTGAATTGGATGAATCAGATTGAATTGGATGAATCAGATTGAATTGGATGAATCATCAGATTGAATTAGATGAATCATTAGATTGAATTAGATGAATCACCAGATTGAATTAGATGAATCACCAGATTGAATTAGATGAATCATCAGATTGAATTAGATGAATCATCAGATTGAATTGGATGAATCATCAGATTGAATTGGATGAATCCATAGCAACTAATGTTTTTTTTTTATTTGAAACCAATTGTCCGGGAAATTTACTGCCAAAAGATGCAAATTTATCAATTTATTCATTTGTTATATATCAAATGATTGAATATTTCATTGAATATTTAGAATTTCTTTGAAATTCTTAAAACATATTTAAGCCTTTTATCATTGTAAGCCTGTCAACTTGCCACCATTCTGCAATTCATTTTAGCAATCATTTTGAGAGTCAAAAATGTTAGCATCGCTCAAATCTGATCTCGATTCGACGACTTTTACCCTAGAAACTCGATTAAGTGCCATTTAAGGCACCGCCCAGATCTCATTCAAGCGCTTGTTAAATGAGTTGCCGAAGTTGAGTCAGGAAATTTTTGATAGAGAAATGTTGCCGGTGGATTCACAGCAGAATTTCTCTATCAAAAATTTCATCCTGTATACAAATTCCGTTTCACTTCTAAATACCAGAGAATGTTCTCCATTTCCCAGATCTCAAATTTCTCACGAACTTTCTCAGGTCAAAAATTTGCCATTTTCACTTTTCATTTCACAAAAAGGTACTCAAAGTCATCAATTTCTTAAGCGTCAATTTGTTGAAATCGCGAAAAGGCAGAAGGTAAAAGAAAAGGCGAAAAAAAATGCAACACATTCACGCAACAACTGTTCAATAATGAAAGCTAGAAAGATTTTTTTTGACGTAAAGAAAAAAGCCACGATTTTTGATGACCCAAATGTTTCAATATCCGGTCAAAGAAAACATTGTGGGTGGATTGAGATCTTAAAGCTATTAGGTAACTAAATAAAGCTATCAAAGCTATTAGGTAACTAAATAAAGCTATCAAAGCTATTAGATAACCAAATAGCCGGGCTTTTTCATTAAAAATTGGTTTTACTATTAGAAAGAGCTATATTTTCTCTGCAAAATCGTTGTTCGCAATTTAGAAATGCTTTTGTTTTTGGGGGATTTTTCGGGAGCGTAAAGGCGAGTAGGTAAAATTGGGGAGAATCGATTGTTGCTAACTTTTTGGATCGAAAATGAACCTAGGTTTCTGTGCCAAAGAAAGATCAATCTCTGTTATCTTTTCAGTAAAATCTATTCAGCCGTTTTCTACAATTTTCATATGCAAAGTTATGATCAAAATTCTTTATTTGAAAACTTTTGTTCAAATGAAAATTTAAAAAAAACGGCTGGATGGATTTGGTTGAAAATTTGACTGAAAATATAGAAAATCTATGTCTTTATTTTACGTAAAAAAAGTAAAAGGAATTCTTGCTGAGAAATTAGATCTTATTTGGTTCAGCCATCATCATTTAACCCAGTTTTTTTCTTTCAAAAAGTTTGGTTATTTTTAGTTTACAACTTAATAAATCAATTATTCCTATCAATTGAAAAGTGAAGATTGATGTGTTTTGAAAATTGGATAGTACTATTCTTGTACTGTACTACTGTACTATAAGGTAAAGAAAGAAAGATTTGAGATTTGAGTTTGAGTACTTGAGTTTGAGATTTGAGTACTTTGGTGGTTTGATTTGAGTACTTTGGTGGTTTGATTTTAGCAGTGATTTCATTCTACAGGTCTACAATTTGACTTGATCTATAGATCTGATCTGATCTGATATTCTAACAGTTTCAATGTGTAAAAGAATCCAAATTCAGATTGGATTGAAGCCAGTGTCCAAGTGGCTTCAATCCAATCCGAATGTTGCTATATACTTACCGTACTTTATGCTTCTATAAAAGCACGCCTTCTGGCACACTAGAGATAATGGAGTGCGCCAGAAAGCGCTCGTTCACAAAGTACAGACTCATTTTTCAGATTCCTTTCAAAAGAAAAGAAAATATATAGAAATAGAGTTATTTTGGAGTAGTTAAAGTATTGTGGCATAGTACGAGATTTCTAGTTTCTTTGGGTAAAACTATGATCTACAGATTAAATCTCAATTTCCGAGATGTTGCCGAGCATATGAAAATGAGAACTTCAACAGTCTAGGACGATATAAGACTTATACTTATATAGGACTTATACTTATATAGGACTTATAAGTTTTCTAGGTTAAAATTTCATAGACAAAACTTGAACTCGGTAACTCGGTAACTCTTTTCCTTAAAAAGCTTATTGATTCATAAAAAAAAGGCGAATTAGATAAGAATTTATAGATGACTTTTTGAGCGATGAATAGAAGAAAAAGGGGGGAAAAGACCAATTTTTGGGGTGTCAGAATGGATGATGAGGACGAGGGGGAAACAAGGGAGGAATCGAAGAGGAATGGAAGAGGAAAGGAAGAGAATAAAGGAATCGAAACAACCACCAATCTCTATGACAATGGATAAGAATATGAGAAGAGAGAAGTCGAGAGGAAATAAGGAATATAAAGAAAAAAGATAAAAAGCGACGAGATAATTCAAAAATCACATTCAATTCATGAATAGATCAGAAGGTTTGACTCTGATAAACCTGACTTTGACTCTGATAAACTCTGATAAACCTTAGGTCACTCGTTCGTTTAGTTCTTGATCCTTGATCGAATCTATTGAAACTCTTTGAAAATCTGAC
The DNA here is from genome assembly GCA_958450365.1 of Mesorhabditis belari. Lineage (NCBI taxonomy): Eukaryota > Metazoa > Nematoda > Chromadorea > Rhabditida > Rhabditidae > Mesorhabditis > Mesorhabditis belari. Next base: position 16,572 of record CAUEEP010000745.1, read on the forward strand.
TTTGAAAAGCTATCTCTTCTTGAAAATGACTATAAAAATGTAAAAAATCTTTTTTAAAAGATTTCATAATCATCCAAGTCTCCAGTAGACCCGAAATTTCCGCGCCGTATTCACTCCCATTTCACGTAAGGCTTTTAAAGTTATCCTCCAAAGTTCAACGTAAACAAATCTATGAATTATAACTGGGTGAATTTTGGCATTGCTAACAATCAAACAAAAGGATTTGACTGACAAAAAAAAAGAGTTGAGAATGGATCTTTGATAACAAACATATGAGGACCAAAAAACAGGGAAAGTCGATAAGTAACAATAAGTCGAAAGAGCTGTGACGTTGAAAGTGCTAAAGCTGATGTAATCCAAAGGAAAATTGAAATATATATAAAAGATAAAGTGCTAAAGTTCATATATTGAAAGCACAAGAATAATGGGTTTCAAGGAGGTAAAGAACCTACCGTAAATACTGTACCCCCCATAATGACGGTGCGAAGTGTTACGTAGTCTAGCTTTGAACGAGTTTTTCTCGACACTGGTTTATGCTACAATGCGCGCTTAGGTATCAAAAAATAGCCCTGAATTTCAGCTATTTTTTGATAACAAAGACGCATTTTTTGAAAGTACGGGTGCTTTGAAAAAATGAAATACTAAAAAACTTTTGCGACTACGCGACTGTACGAGGGGGGTGGGGTACTATTACAGTATTTACGGTAGGTTTTAAGCCTCTTAATTCGGTCCCGCACCTCTAAACTCAGTGGAAATAGAGCAACTCTTGAAGGCTCGGTGTTGTTGCTCAAACTGGCATAAAAGTTGTTCAGAATGATTTTTAACTGCTTCCAATCGCTTTGAAAAAATGAAATACTAAAAAACTTCTGCGACTACGCGACTGTACGAGGGGGGTGGGGTACTATTACAGTATTTACGGTAGTTATTAGATTGGCAAACTTGAAATTTGATACACTTATTCATTACACTTTTTTGAAATAACTAGTGCACGAATTAAACGACAGTTTTTACCAAATAAAAAGGCTTTTTTAGTCTCTAAGAAATGGCTTTTGACAGATTTAGAAAAGCTTCGATTTTTTAGGTTTCTTGGGGTTAAGAAGTTGAGAAACCAAAAATGATGAACACTCGATAAAGCGATTTGAGCACTTTCTTCCACAGAAACCGATTTTGATGTTAATAGAAAAAAGATAGAGCATAACAATTTAGATAAATAGCCAAATTTTCAGCTAGATATAATCAATCGTTTTTATTATAGTTCCATTTGAAGAATTTTCAGAAAAAACTTGAATTTCTGCTCAAATTTGTTTTGAAAAGTTACCCAAATTTGCCTTAAATTAGATAATATATAACTTTTATTTAGAGAATTCTAATTCAATTTGTGTATTTAATATGTTTTTATACGAAAATACGAAATATTTTACCAACTTTCAAGTTGCCAAACTAATAAATATTGGGTTGGTGAATCGAAAACTGCCGGTTATTGTCATATGTGACAGTTTGAGCACTTTCTTCAAAAGAAACCCATTTTGGTGTCAATGGAAAAGTTGTAGAGAATCAAAAATCAAGCTTATATCCAAATTTTCAGAACGATTCAAAAACTGATTTTCAAGAAATGCCAAATTTACGAATTTTCACAAAACCTGCATTTTAAGCGAAACTACTAAGTGTATCTTTTTGGAAATTTGGCTATAAGCCTAATTTTTGATTCTCTGCAACTTTTCTATTGGCACCAAAATGGGTTTCTTTTGAAGAAAGTGAAGAAAGTGCTCAAACTGGGACATCTCCAGTCCTCGATTTCTGAGTCTCACACTTGTCTCGCACACAAACCAAAATCCTACTACGAAAGAGGAATCCGCAAATTGCCTGTAAAATGGGCAGAAGTCGTCAATAATAATGGAAATTATTTGGAATGAATTGATGGTTTTATGTTGGATAAATTTTAGTTCAAAGTCTCGCAGTTTTCAATTCACCAACTCTCGCTTTCAATTCAAAAAATGACTCACTCTAAAATAAATAGCCTTGTTTGGGAACTTTTGGCGCATTCCCCATACAGTCCGGACCTCGCCCCTTTTGATTACTATTTATTCCGGATCATGAGTAATGAGCTTGCGGGAGAACACTTCGATTCGGAAGAAGCAGTCAAAAATTGGCCTTGAAAGTTTTTCGATTCAAAACCAAAATCCTACCACAAAAGAGGAATCCGCAAATTGCCTGTAAAATGGGCAGAAGTCGTCAATAATAATGGAAATTATTTGGAATGAATTGATGGTTTTATGTTGGATAAATTTTAGTTCAAAGTCTCGTAGTTTTCAATTCATCAACCTATAGCTGAGCTAATTTTTCTGCTTTTATTGAAGCTGTTAGCGGTAGAGTTTAAATGATAAAGTTTAGAATTCAGAATTTAGATGATTTAAATGAACTGATGATAGAATTTAGAGCAATAAATAATTTATAAAGAAAAAATGATTTTTCTATAGAAAAGCCCAGTGCTTCAAAGAGGCGATGATGGTTCGGGGGATGAGCAAAAGAGAGGGCAAAAGAGAGGGCAAAAGGGGGGAAGATCCCCCAATGAATGTGGAGACTGTCTCGAGATTTTCGACAAACACATGAAAAGATAGTAAAAGAAATGGGGGATTTCGTCCAAGAGAACCCAATTCCCATGAATCTCTTCATAGATTTTTACTGCTTTCTTGAGTTTCCCTTCCACCTCTTCACAGATCACTTCCCACCTTTCTCTCTCTTTTTTTTCAATGATAGCATCCACTTGAGGATTTCGAATTTTTCAGGGAAATAGTGGTCAGTTTTTGAACTCTCTTTGAAATCTTATTGATTGGGAAATGGATTTCAAAGCTTTGCTTTTAAATCGACTTTAAATTACTGTTTAGGGAATGGTGCTAAGTCAAGCCAAAGCCAATTCAATGTATTGCCGATTGCCTCCAAAATTGGTGGAAAGGTAGAATCGACTTTGAGCAGCAACATATTAAAAATTCAGCTGCAAAGCTCCAAGATTACGGTAGTTATAGTGTTTTTAATATTTGGTAAGATTTTGGCAATGGGGTTTCTTTATCCTCAACGATATTAGGGCTAGTTAGCACAGTGGAGCCATTTCTGATGGAGCAATGTCAAAGCAAACAGTTTGGCATTGCGCGGTGGTGTAGTGGTAGTGCGTTACAAAGCCAAGGCTTTGTAACTTAAGCTCGGGTTCGAGTCTGTCTTTGAAATACTTTTTTGCGAATCTTGTGTTTTCTGTGGATCAGCGTAATCACCAAGCGTCTAGCAAACAGCTTTGGCTTTATTTGACCTGGAAATTCGACTCTTTAGCCAAGCACAAGTCACCAGCCAGGTCAAGAAGGCCTTTTTGAATCTAGCCTAGTGGGTAGCTTGACTGATTACTTCAAATTCAATTTTCTTCACAAAATTCAATTCAAATAAGCAGCTTTAGCTAATCGAATGCTTAGCTTAGCTTTAGCTAATCGAATGCTTAATTTAGCTTTAGCTAATCGAATGCTTAGCTTAGCTTTAGCTAATCGAAAAATCCAATTTGTACTTGTGTAAAGAAAAGTAAAAGCTGAGATTGGTCTCAAATTTCGAATGGTTTCTCAGATATGATTTGGAGCTCAAACCAATGCAAATTTGTATTGGTTTGAGCCCACTAGAGTCACATTTACCGTAAATTTGTACCCAAAAAGCTCGACTCCTTCTTGCACAACCTTTGAATAACTCTTTAAAGAAAACTTGATTTTAAAAAGCACTTAATTTTAAAATCAAGTTAGCTTTAAAGCTTTAAAGAGTTATTCAAAGGTTGTGCAAGAAGGAGTCGAGCTTTTTGGGTACAAATTTACGGTAAATGTGACTCTAGTGGGCTCAAAACAATATAAATTTTGCATACATATGTTTTTGGGTCCATCAAAATCAAAGTATTCTATAATGTACATGTGATTTTTGTGGTCCCGAAAAGTAGAATAACATAAATTGTATTTCAGAAATGGATAAGAATTACTTCATTGATTTTTGTGGGCTCACTAGAGTCACATGTATCAAATTTATAAATAAAAGAGTCAAAAAAGGTTTATAGACAATGAAATGAGACAAAGGGAGTTCGAAGCTCAATGAGTAATCAGAAAAAGTTAGTTTCAAATGTCAATCAGTCACCGAATATCGAATAGCTCGCAAAAAGCGGCGATGACTCAACGATGGGATTATGTTCAAGTTGAGAGAGGAAGATCAAAAAGTCAAAAAAAAATAATATGTACAATAAATAGACAATAGATAATAGATAACATATCAAAAAGTATACCTATTACATAATCTTTGTACCCACCTTGATGTCCAGGACTGATCTTTGCAATCAACCATTGTAGCCCCATGATTTTGATGGAAGCAAAAGTTATCGACTCAGAAATTTTCGTTCAGAGTATTTCTGTTATTTCTGAATTTTTGAATTGAATATTTAAAAGTCAGAAACGAGCTAAATAATTCATTAAAACATTGAATGAGATCAAATTACAAAATGGAGTGAAGAGATCGAGCAATGGACACAAACTTTGCAATGAGAAAAGGCAGGAACAAGGAATGATCAATAGATTTTTTAAAAATTCATTTATTGAAAGCCAATAATGTGATACAAACAAAGAATACCGTATTTTCTCTAATAGTAGTGCACCCTGGCGAACTGAGTTGGTGACTATTTTACGGTTTCCAAGCTTTTGCAGAAGCTCAAGACTCTAATCCTCCACTAGATCTCATCGTCAGCTACATTTTCCGACCCCACATTGATAGGTTCTGATAAGCGGTTCTCGAGATTTCGAGGAACTTAGGGGAAGCCTAGGTTAGAGAAAATCTCGTAATCTATTAACATTAATGAATCCCGTATTTTCTCTAACAGTAGTGCACTCCGGCGAGCCGAGTTGGTGACGATTTTACGGTTTCCAAGCTTTTCCAAGAAGCTCAACCCTCTAATCCTCCACTAGATCTCATCGTCAGCTACATTTTCCGACCCCACATCGATAATTTCTGATAAGCGGTTCTCGAGATTTCGAGAAATTTAGGCGACGCTCAGGGTGCACTACTATTAGAGAAAATACGGTAAATAATAAGACATAAACACACAATTTTTATGGCACTGCGGTCGTCGCTACCCCTATTACCCAAATGTTGTGAAAGAAAAAATCCACTTGGTGGGAAAAAGAAACATTTTAATCTTGCCAGCGTGATTGAAGCCCAAGGGGGCGGAAAAGAGGACGAGAGAAGGGAAGAGCGAGCCCAAAAGAACCGAAAAAGCCCCCGCCGCACATTAGAGAAAGGATTCCGCCTCAACCTTCCGCTTAAAAAACAAGACTTCTAGCCCGTCGGCCAGCTGCCCATCGAGTATAAATCTTTAGAAAATCAGTAGCTCATAGGTAAATCAATGAGTCGAAATCTAATCTCATTCCGTTATCGATTTTCATGTGCATAAAGTCATTTAAACATTTGCACAATAAAAACGAATCGGCTCTTTCTATGAAACGTGATCTTTTGACCAAAAGAAAATCAGTGTATCCGACACAAAGACACCGGCTTGTTCTATCATTTTCAAGAAGAAGCACTTCGAACAATCAAACACCGATCCAATAAGCAATGTGGAACGTGCAAATTAGACTACAAGACTTAGACTATAAACTACAAAAATAACGAACGGCCACACTATAAACACTTCTAAATTGATTCAAATCTACCCGATTGGCATGATCTATAGCTCAAAAAATAGAGAATCTCAAGAGCTTTCGAATGGACTAAAGCACACTCAAAATATCAATGCTAAAGAAAGTTAAAGCCTGATTCAATCGCTTCGACTACGCGCGAGTATGGTCTGTTTTGAGTCAAGCTACAAACCACTGTAACTTTTTCTAGCATTGATATTTTGAGTGTGCTTTAGTCCATTCGAAAGCTCTTGAGATTCTCTATTTTTCGAGCTATAGATCATGCCAATCGGGTAGATTTGAATCAAGTTAGAAGCGTTTATACTTTACATTTGTAGTGCCCATGTCTACTTTTAAAAGATCACGTTTCAGGAAAAAAGCCAAAAGGCAAAAAAAATTAATGAAATTGCCCAACTCATGTTCGGAAAACTCAAGAAATGTTTCAACTCATTGAAAAGTGAAGTCAAATGCTTTTCATGACTCTAAAAACTAGATAACGAAGAGTGTAATTTTATGAAATCTTTTAGCCATGATATAATCTAAATGGCTACTCAAATCATTTGCTCAATCTATTATATATATGTCATAGCCGATTAAGGATTTCAGCCGAAGAAGTCTCAGACTTCTCAGAAGAAGGTTTCGCTAGTGAAAAAATTTGATCTCAAGACTTCATCGGCTAGCCGAAGAAGTCTGAGACTTCTTCGCTGAAATCCTTAATCGGCTACGACATATATATGCTTTATTCAGGGGCGAATAGAAGCGAATTTCAAACTTGACTCTGAAAAATAGTGTTTAAAAGCTTAATTAATTCCCAAGCTGTAGATTAAACTCAAAAAAAAATGGAAACCAATCTTTTAATTATATATATATGCTTTATTCAGGTGGAGAATAGAAGCGAATCAGATAATCATAACCGCATATAACATATTGCTACAATACTTTCACAAAAAAAAAGAAAGAAAACTAAAAATGGTACAGTAAGACTACAGTTAGGAAACACAGGTACAAAAAGATTAAATCTAGGGCAGATTTGACATGGCAATAAGATCACAGATACTTTCAATTTTCCTACAGACGAGAAGATACCAGACGGGAGCTTATTCCAAACCCTACTAATACGGTTCGCAAAAGAATGATAAAGGGAAAGATGATGGGGATGAGAACCGACCGAAATTTGATAAGAATGACTACGTGTACTTCTAGAAATTATTAGATAAAGATGTTGTGTCTGTGCCTATCTTTCAGATCTTGTAGAGTAGCTGAATATCTTAATATGTTAGGCTAAATATCTTTCAGATCAATTAGAATTTAAATAGTTCATCGGATAGCTAAATATCTTGATTCTACGTTATTTTAAAAGTTATTCTTATTTTAAATTTAGCTTAAAGAAAACCTTTTTTTGCAGACAGCCGATTTTCATGGTTCTGGTGTCAAAAGACGCTCCAGAACTTTTAAAATTCGAAAAAAGATTGCAAAAGTATTAAAAAAGACAAGAATTATCTAATTTTTTGGAAAACTTGGGTAATTAAACCGGCCTAGAACCAGAAAAAAAGGCATCAGCTACCCAATGAATTGGAAAAAGGAAGGTTGAATGATTTTCGATCAGAGGATCGAAAAATCCCTGATTTGACTCAATGAAACTTCAGAAATTGCTGGGAAATCCAATGAATCCATATAAATTATGAAATTTTACAAATAAAAATGAAACTTGTTCACAAAGTGGATGTGAGAAAGATTTCGTTTACAGGGAGATCGAGAACTCGGATGGATTTCCACCCTCTAGAGGCCATTGTTGAAGGGGAAAAGGAAGGATCAACTCGATAGAGTTCAAGAAAAGAAAGAAAAGTGAAGAAGAACAGCTGTGTGTTGGTCTGTCATTGTGTCGGCGGGAGAGCTCATGGAATGGAAAAGCTCATGGAAAAGCGGGCAAAATTTGACGCAAACGACAACAGAACACCTGAGGTCGGAGTGGAGAGATTTATGGATTTGGCACTTTGGCAAAGAATTGCCAATTTTAGGGGCTTTGTTTTGTTATTCTTTGCTGGCAACGATCAACTTGTTTACACGATTAAATGATGAGGAAATTTCGGGAATTTCAAGGGACTAGGTGGTTCATTGAATTCATTGAATTTAACAAATTTTTTTTCCTTATTGAATCATTTTCTTTAATTTTTACCATTGAAATTGTCTAAATTCTTTAACAAAACAAAACAGTTTTATATATTCATCCAAAAACCTACCGTAAATTCTGTAATAGTACCACACCCCCATAATGACGGTGCGGAGTGTTTCGTAGTCTAGCTTTGAACGCGTTTTTCTCGACACTGGTTTATGCTAAAATGCGCGCTTAGGTATCAAAAAATAGCTGAAATTCAGGGCTATTTTTTGATACTAAAGACGCATTTTTTGAAAGTACGGGTGCTTTGAAAAAAATGAAATACTAAAAAACTTTTGCGACTACGCGACTGTACGAGGGGGGTGGGGTACTATTACAGTATTTACGGTAGGTTTTAAGCCTCTTAATTCGGTCCCGCACCTCTAAATTCAGTGGAAATAGAGCAACTCTTGAAGGCTCGGTGTTGTTGCTCAAACTGGCATAAAAGTTGTTCAGAATGATTTGTAACTGCTTCCAATCGCTTTGAAAAAAATTAAATACTAAAAAAACTTTTGCGGCTACGCGACTGTACGAGGGGGATGGGGTACTATTACAGTATTTACGGTAACTTTAAAGTCTTAAAAGGGCTTTATAAAGTCTTTTAGGGCTTTATAAAGTCTTAAAAGTCAAATATCTAAGTCTTTCTTTTTAGCCAAAATCCAGATTTAAAAGATTTTGAGTAAAACTAATAATAGATAAGATTTTATGTTATCTTTAAATATAAAAGTTAGATTAGATCTTTCTTTCTTTCTTTCTTTCTTTCTTACTGGATCTTTTTAAATCAAATAAATTTCTTAGTATATTTTAGAAATCTAAAAAACAAGTTAAAGAAAAGTAAGAAATGCACAAAGAAAACAGGGCAAGTTTCCCTCATTAGAGAGCAACTTTTAACGATTTCTCTTCTTTTTTTTTATTCGCAGATTTTCAGGTGTTCGTGTTCGTTTTGTGGCTGTCGGAAATCTGCTCGATGACGTCATTGATCTCGGCAAAAAGATGGCGAGATCTTTGCAGGGTTACAGCTAGCTTTCTCGTTTTTTTCTTTCGTCAAACTGAGCAACAAAAGTTTGCTTTAAATGCAAAATCTGGCTTTGATCTTGAAATTTAATATCAAATATTTTTACGTCTCAACTTTACTCAAAACAATCATTCACGAATGTTGATCAAATTGTTGTTGATCAATCGGCAAATACTCAAAAAAGCCAATGAGAGAAAAGCAATCATTTTATGAGGCACATGTTCGACAATTTTCAACTTTGGTCAATGAAAAAATGTGAAAAAAGACTATTCAAGATCAAGAGAAAGGCAGATGGTAAAATTTGGCTCTTGTCCGTTATCCAGAGTTTTTAATGTTTGAGCTATCCAGAGTTTGAACGATTAGCCACTCTTTGCAGACTAGCTTTGTCCAGAGATCATGTTATTGTTAACTTTTCAGGACTTTTTAGTTTAAAAAAGAACACTTCGGCTTTTAAATTGATTGCCGTTCCCTACTCTGATGGGCGTCACTATGCCCAAATTTTTGGGACCAATTTTTATCCCTAATTTTGTCAGTATTTTGCGAGAGAACAATATGATTTGAGTCGAGTTAGCACAAAAAGTAAAGCCTCTCTTTAGCATTTACCCCAACAATCGATCAGCTCTTGATTCTCTCTTGATTCTCTCTTGATTCTCTCTTGATCATTGCGATTTCTTTCAAACAATAAGCTCATTTTCATGACCTCGTTATAGACCGTCAAAGTTGATCAACTTTTGTAGGTAAGTAGTTCAACTTTGATACAACTTTTCTGTATGTTCTTACACATGAGTATACAAGATAAATTGTACTTTTCTATAACCAAATTTAATGAGGATCATTTTAAAATCAACCTCAAGTCGATCTGATTACTGGAAGTCGAGATGAAAGTCTTTTTCGTTGATCGATGTTCGATCTAGTTGTTGAGCTCAAATTTCCGAGAAAAGGACCTCTTGAGTGAGCTGATCGATTGTTGGGGGTAAATGCTAAAGAGAGGCTTTTCTTTTTGTGCTAATTGATGATCCATCCCGCAGATCGGCGACTCAAAAACCAGTCATTAAGATTGATTCATTCACTCAAATTTTTGGGAAAAATAAACAAAAACAAAACAAAATTTTAGAAATTTTAGAAATTACAAACAGGATTTTTTTCCCGAACTGCTCTAAAACGTGTTCCGACTACCCTAACCACAATGTTTATTGAATTTATTTATGTTTATTGAATAAGCACAACTTGCTTTGAGAATAAAATGTACAAGAAAACTTTAAGTAAAACGAAAGCAGATAAAAAGAAGACTACGGTAAAAAGAGCGAAAACATCTAGATTATAATAGACGATTGTTTATAGTTCCCTAGCTGGAGTCTGCACTTCGAAGAGTCCACCTGAAGAGATACTTGCGAGCTTTTTCTGAGAAAATCCTGGGTTGGCGCTTTAAAGCGTGGTAAAACTACCGTACCCCTCCAATTTGCTCAAAATTTCATTTTTTTCTTTTTGCGTTTTTTCAACTAAAAAGTCACAAAAACAAAGCTTCCGCCATAGAAAATGATAAAAACCACTTAACTTAACATTAGTTGGCATCAAGTTCGTGGAGCAGTTCATCGGGAAGCAAGTGGGTGTAAAAAAAACTCTGCAAACAAAGCTTCCGCCGCAGAAAATGCTGTTAAAAATGTAACTTAGCTTTATCCTCTTTGTTTCCTCCAAAAAACAAACGCGACCTTGAACAATTATAGCGACTACTTTTTTGAGAACCTTTCCATAGAAAGTAGGATTCAGTCCAAAGTGCCTCAAAAGCTAGAAATTAACTTTAAACAAAAAAAATCTTTAGTAGATTAATGATGCCGAGAATTAGAGCTTTCGAATGGTTATTCTGGCGTTAAATTTTCAAAAAACGCATTCTATTTTTTGAGGAGATCACAAAAAATGAATCGTTAGCAACTCGCTTTCAGAAAATCAAAAATCAAAGAATGAACCCAGCCCTATGTAGTACAAAATTAGCACGAAATTTTTGGAAAGTAAACATGCTGCAACTTGATCATTGACTATAATAATAATAATAATAATAATACTTTATTCAAACGATAAAGTGAAAGAAATCATAGAGAAATGCACAGTGATACTTAATCATACAATACATACTGAAATCAATAAGCCAATTACTTACGGCAAAGAGCCACTAGATCTAAAGCATCGATACGTTTCTTAAATATGAAAAGCGACTGAATTTCTCGTATGTCGTTTGGGAGCAAGTTCCATAATCTAGCGGCTCTAACGGGAAATGAATTTGATAAAGAGGCATTGGAAGCAAAGGGAATTTGCAAAAGGAATGAGCCACTTCTGGGCCCTGACCGCGGTTTAAATTTGAAAAAGTCTATAAACAAAGGGCTAATCTGTTTACAACGGAGGATTTTGAAAGTTTCGACTAAATCAATGACAAAGCGACGATGCTGTAAAGTTTTTAGTTCAAAAAAAGCAAGTCTCTCCTCATAAGTAAAGCTAGAATATTTAGAATAGTCAATTTTCCATAAAGCGACTTTTGTGAACCTCCTCTGAATTTTCTCCAAGTGTTCAATAAAGACTTGTGCGCGGGGAGACCAAACAATAGAAGCATATTCTAAGATGGGCCGGATATAAGTCGTCAAGCATTTGCGGTAAGAGTTTAGGTTAGGATGAACAATTGATTTGAGAATACGGCTAGAAACAAAAGAAGCTTTTCGACAAATGATTTAAATAAAATAAATATAAATCATTACTTACCGTAAATACTGTAATAGTACCCCACCCCCAGAATGACGGTGCGGAGTGTTGCGTAGTATAGCTTTGGACGCGTTTTTCTCGACACTGGTTTATGCTACAATGCGCGCTTAGTTATCAAAAAAATAGCTGAAATTCAGGGCTATTTTTTGATACCAAAGACGCATTTTTTGAAAGTACGGGTGCTTCGCAAAAAATGAAATACTAAAAAACTTTTGCGACTACGCGACTGTACGAGGGAGGTGGGATACTATTACAGTATTTACGGTAGGTACTTATTGATTAACGATTCGTTTTTAATGCAAACTAAAATTCGTTCAAATCTTTTCAATTTTGACACTTTTTAAATGCATTAAAGAACTAGATTTTGTGTTTTTTTTGTAGTCCTTGACAATAAATTTTTATTCAAAAACTTTGAAAAACTGGAAAATGAGACTTGAATAATAGACATAAAGTTTTTAGATCTTTTAAAGAAATAATTAACTGACTTAAGACTTTATTTAAAGTGATCCATCTAAAAATTCATCAAAAAAATGAAGAGGAGAATCGGTGGGCAGAAAGTCTTAAGAATTTCGCTTCATCGTTTCAATCATACAGAAACCAAAAATTTCCCATTCAAGAGCTGTTTTTGAAAGAAACGAATCCGGAAAGAGAGCGCAGTAAGCAAAATTTATGAATGAAATCACGATTCTTTTGCTCGATATCACCGATAATTGATGAAAAATAAAAGAACATTGAAAGGAAACGATCTTCTTTGGTTTCATTCCTAATTTCCTCAAAATCTGCGAACTCTTTCACTTGCTCATAACAATTTACAATGAGATTTGCCGCGCTTTCTCTCAATATACGTTGAGAGAGCAATGATTTTTAATTGATGAATCAAAGATTGCGTATTTCAATAAGAATTTCGAGATTTCGAGAATTTTCTTAAAACTTGGACACCCAATAAATAAAGTTTGTGAAATGGTTGAAGTGAATAGCCATTCAGTTTGATCTTTCAGAATAAAAATAATCTTTAAAATGTTGCACTTCTGAATTCGAATCTGCTTTTTGTTTTTTGCTTTTTTTCGGATCTGCTTTTTGATTGTTTTAGCAGCTCAAAATCTTGAATTTGCTTGAAAAAAGAGTTTTTTTGAGAAACTTTCATTTCATAATGTAATCAAATGGTAAAAAAAAGGATAATAAAAATCCTGTGTTTTTGTAACTTTGTAACCGATGCTTTGTTATCATTGATTTCCCGACCATTTCTGATGATTAGCCCATTGCACAATTAGTTGATCAGCCTGATTTTCTCTGTCCAATTCTCTTCCCTGTTGATTGTTTCTTTTACATCCATCCCATTCACATTCATCTAGTTGAAAATCGCCGAGCACAACAAAGTTCACCTGAAATAGCTTTTTTTGAGCTTTGTAAAGTCGCCTCACATTTGTCTACTTTAGTGCTAACCAGATACCGTATACCTAATAGTATTGCACAGCGCCGAGCCGAGTTGATGACGATTTTACGGTTTCCTAGCTCAACACTCTAATCTCCCACAAGATCTCATCGCCAGCTACATTTTCCGACCCCACATCGATAGGTTCTGATAAGCGCTTTTTGAGATTTCGAGAAATTTAGGCGACGCTCATGGCTTAGGCTTAGGTCTTTACTATTAGGGAGAATCGGGTCATATATTCCAACAGGAGCGTCGTGTAGTCTACCGTGTAATAGCTTATTTCTTGTCATCACGATAAGTTTGCATTTTACTTTCCATACTAAAAGAAACTAGAGATTTAGGGCTATCAAATGGTATACATTCGAGGCTATATTAAAACAGCGCAAAACGAGGCATTTGAACTTAACATCTGTGTTGAGCATCTCTGTTGGAAAATCTACATACCTATGCATTTTTGCAGCTACCACTCACCCAATATTTGATATCAGGTCGTGTCACCTTCCAATAATTATTCGTTTTCCATCTCCCACCATCCAAACAGAGAAACGGATTGTTGAACGTATTCAGCTTGACGATATCGGGAATATTTTTCAGCAACTCGACAGCCTCCTCATTTCTCACCAACACCAAACGCACTTGATACTGACGAACTCCATTGTATAAGTAATTTTTTGGATTTCGACAGTAGAAAATCGAATACTCGTTGAATCGATGCATCGGCACTTTGACTCTCCAATATTTGTGTCCTAACTTTCCTTTGCGTGGATACGGGCCACTCTTGGGAAGTTCCGTATTATACAGTGTGGTTGAAAAGAAAATACAGGGAAGACCGACAAGCTTCCGATCAAAGTCCGGATCCATCGCCAGACTCCACTCCAGTTTCGAGTAGTTTGGGTGTGAGGAAGGACCCTAGAAATCGAAGCTAACTTTCATCGCATTTCTGTCAAAAGAAACTTGCTTAAACATGTTAATTGTGCAGAAGAGGAAGCTTCAAGAATAATGATGTTTCTTTTATTTCTTTGTGTGCAACTAACCGTGTTTTCAACCAACCGTGTGTTCAACATTAGTAACATGATAAGCGAACTGCGCGTCGACCATCGTCTCTCTCCATTTATCGTCTTTGATCAACTCCTGGAGATCCATAGATGCAAGTGGACACATTTGAGCACAAAAAAACAGAAAGAAACGACTTTTTCAACTTGACAAATACTGGCTCTGTGGAAATGACTCAGATTTTAGTCAAGTGCTCAGTACTTTCGCGTAAAAGAGAAAAAAAACCGTTTTATCTCTTTCTTGTTCTCGCTCTCTTTCACAAAAAAACGCGAAATATTTGCTTTAAGATAACGAAAGTATTGAATTCGGAAAGGATTTAGAAATGAAGGTTATTCGTATCAACTAAAATTGGAAGGGTCAAACCCTTGCCCACCCTTGTTCTACCCCACTCTTGTCCCCCCTTCCTTCCCCCCTCACCTCAATACGGGCTTGTTCTGTTCACTCTTGTCTCACTTCCCCCTTCGGTACGGACCAGATCTGCTCCACTATTGTCTCCCCTTTGCTTCCCTCCCCCCTTGGCACGGGCCTAATCTGTGCCCAGAGATGCACCAAAAGATGAATGTTAGCATCGGTGACTGGGAGGCTTATCTTCGAAAAAGATGATTTAACGGTCTGGAGACGTGAGAAAACTTTATTCTTCAGAAATCAAAGATGTAAATCGAAAATATAAATCATAGTTTATACATTTGTTATTTATTCGAATTATTCTTGACAAAGTTTAAACACTAACAACAAAACTCTTTACACACATCCGTTTTGACGTCAAAAAAGCGTGAGGTATTTTTAGAGTTTACAATTCAAGATTTACTCAAGATTTACTAAATCGTTTTATCAACTTTCACAATAAACTTTAAAAGTTGACGCAAACTTAGAACAGAACAAAGGAAGAGAATATCACAACAGAATTCAATTAATATAACCACATTTACCGTAAATGCTGTATTAGAACGGTCGGCCATTCTATTTTTCAATACCCCTCCAGGGGTCCGCAAATCGTCGCGAAATAAGGCAAAAAAACCGATTTCTATAGGATTCCGGTGTATAACATACCAATCGACGCAGAATCTCATCCTAAATCCAAATCTGCAAGAATTTTTGAGATCCGTTTAACCGAAAAATTTTTATGCCGATTTTACAATTTTCCCGTTATAAATTTCGGTCGTTTTTCAGTACGAGCCCTATATTCTCATTGCGGGACGAAATATCAAAAATCGGGCCGACGATTATTGTTCTCTGATGTTTTGCGCGTGTTTTGAAGCCAAAAGCATGAAATTTGGTTCAACCCAAAAAAAAACTAGTATCACTTTTAATGCGAGAAAGCAGTTTTCAGCAAGTTCCATTCTAAAGCGTGGACATTTTACCGTAACTTTCAAATAAAAAGTTAGAAAAACAGAATTTGCAAAATTCTTTGCTCTAACTTTTTATATATAAAAGGATTAATTTAAAGTATACTTAAATACGCTTTAGAATGGAACTTGTTGAAGACTGCTTTCTCGCATTAAAAGTGATACTAGTTTTTTTTGGGCTAAACCAAATTTCATGCTTTTGGCTTCAAAACACGCGCAAAACATCAGAGAACAATAATCGTCGGCCCGATTTTTGATATTTCGTCCCGCAATGAGAATATAGGGCTCGTACTGAAAAACGACCGAAATTTATAACGGGAAAATTGTAAAATCGGCATAAAAATTTTTCGGTTAAACGGATCTCAAAAATTCTTGCAGATTTGGATTTAGGATGAGATTCTGCGTCGATTGGTATGTTATGTTATACGTTATATCGATATGTTATGCACCGAAATCCTATAGAAATCGATTTTCGCGCGGATGTGGCCCGCTCTATTAGAGGGGACGTTGTAATACAGCATTTACGGTACATCTAATAAGGAGACATGTTATATTGGTCCGCCCCTTTCATTGTCACATTGAAATTACCGATGCTAATCCAATTAGAACTCATCACCCGTGTCCCATCGCCTATCTGCTCTAATGTTTTAACTTCTTTACGTGTTCGTATCGGCGCCCGTCTTAGTTTATTATTGTGTAAATTGTTGTCCATCTCATTCTTTGGGCCAATCAAGATATGTCCTTTTATCTCTCGCGTTGTGTTCACCTTGAATCCATATCCAACATGCGGATGAGGAGGACCATTATCGAGATTCGCCGGATCCGGATTATCAATGTTGATTTCGAGATAGAATTCCCATTGATCGTGCATCTTCCATGATGCCCACGTTACGGATGCCATGTACTCTGTGACATACTCCCATCTATCTACACCAATTGATTTGTTTTGACTATGCCACTCTGTTGCACAAAAGTCTCCATCATTCAATTCAACATGCGTTGACCAGTTTTCCGCATTCTCCAATTCCATCCATTTGATAAGTTGATTTTTTGCGTTTATTATTATTCCTTTTTCAAAATCTTTTTGCAGTTGAAGATCTTGCGATGCGTTGTTTATCCAACAATTCATGAGATGTTTCAACTGTTCCACAGCCTTTTGCCAAGCACGCTTTAGTTGATCTACAGTTTTTTCCTTTGTAATTGGGCCTGTTGATCGAAAATCGAAATCAAAATGCTCATTGCGTTGACATTTCTTTTCGCTTTTCACCTCCTGCTTCGCTTCTACTTTTCTTTTTTTCTTTTTTTTTTCTTTTTTTTTTCTGGCATAGTGTTTAAGTTCAAGAAATATGTCCATATTGTCCAACTTGAGAAATGTGTCCATATTGTCGAGCCCAAGGAAAATATATTTGTCCAAATTGTCGAGCCCTCCTTCTGTTTCTTCCCAATAATCATTGGAATCATTGGAAAGATCCGCTAATATCTCCCACCAACATCTCTCACTTTCTTTGTAGTTAAGTTCACTATTTGGATCGTCAACAAAAATGTTAAACTCTTTAAAAAGATCTCGATGTATTTGAGTTTCTCTTTTGGCGATAGTCGACGAGTTGGTTACCAAATTGACTTTCTTTCCCTGCAAAACTTGAATGATTCCTAAAGATGCAACAATCAAGGATCTCCCATCTTTCGGAAGTATTTTTGGCGACTTACAATCAGGAAACAACGCGAAAAGGATAAGAATTTTCTGTGCCCTTCGGAGGGGAAATTCTTTCATTAGCAGAATCGTTTGGTCAATATAGGACAAAGCTTTAGCCAGCCACTTTGAACTTTGCCAATCCTTTGAATGTTGAATCCATTCTTTGAGCTCCTCCCTGTTCTTTTCTCCTTCTTCAAGCTTCATGATTTCAATCACTTTGTCTATATGAGCATTTTCTATTTGTATTTGTTGCTCTTTCTTGTATAACTCAATCAGCTCTTCGACTGATCTTTCATTTTTTGCTTCATTTTCGAGTCCTTCTATCCACCCACTAACTGGTCCCTTTAACACATCAAAAAATTCGTCATTAACAAGGAATTTCCCGCTGGCAAGATTTTTGAGGATTTGCAGAATTGTGGATTGATCTATTTTTTCTCGATTGTCTCCAAAAATATCAAAAAGTTCTAGCATCGTTGTATGGGGATAATCGAGAAATTTGAGAGATTCAGTAGCCTCTTCCATTCCTTCGTTCTCCGACTCAATCAACTCTTTCAGTCTCTTTGATAAGTTGCTGTTTCCCAAGAAGTGAAACCATTCTCTCGTTTCTAGCTCTTTCAATCCCGACACATCCGTATCCTCATCTACCAGCTCTAGAATCTTTTCCCATTCCTCAATTTCCAATCCCTTTCCAAAAAATCTATAAAACATGAGCACTAAAAATTCCTTGTTTGTAATGTTTCGTAACTTTGAAAGAATCTTTTCGGGGAGAACGCTCTGTAAATGATTTTCCATGCTCAAAATGCAGCATTCGGCCAACCAAAGCTCTTGTTTCTTTGCGACAAGCATCCAAAGAATCAATTCGACAAAATATTTTGAATTTAGTTTCGTTTCGGAGATTGTGTAGCGCAAAATCTGGAATTCTTTTAGAGGGATCCTCCATCCTCCATCGACCCGAAGTCGATCGAGAATCGCATTCAAAAGCCGCGTTTCTCCATCCAATTCGAATCTTTTAAATTTTTTGAATTCCTGCTTTTTAATCTCTGCGTTCTGCGTCATTTCAATCCCAATAATTGTTTCTTTAGTATCAATCGACCAATCAAATGCTTTAAATGAATCGATATTTAATGGTTTCAAGTCTAGGAAGAGCTTTTTTGGGGAATAACCTTCGAGTTGTTTGGGTGTGGAACGAAACAGCTCAGCGAGCACGGATTCATATATACATCCCCGCTCGGCTCTCTTCTTTTCCAATTCATCAAATTTCACGTTTTCTTTCAATTCCAAGACATCGCCATCCTCATAGAAACCGAGTCTTAAAATTTTTCTAGCTTTTGAATTGAAAACCTTTGTGAGATTCCAAGTATTTTCGTCCGTTCCTCCACCAAAGCACTGAACTTGCAGTCCAGTTATATGGGCTGCTAACTCGAGATGATTGTTCGAATGGAGAGAGCCGATCTTCAAGTGAGTTCTCATTTCCTCTATCAATTGTTCATTGGTTGCACATTGGTCAAGAGATTCTTTGAAAACGATTAATCCCTTCTCTTTTCTCTCAAAATAAGTCAGAAAACTCGGATCCATTTCATTACCTTCAATTCTTCCCCTTTCCATTACAAATTCTCGCATCATTCGCTTTAATAGAGCTTCTTTCTCTTTCATCTCTTTCATCTCTTCTTTCTCTTTCATCTCTTCTTTCTCTTTCATCTTTCTTATCATATTTCTTATTTCATCAAAACTGCTCAAAAGTTTGCCATCTTCGAAAAAAAACACAATGAAACTGATGTAATTTTCAGTAAGTTTGTTTGTCACATCCAAAAATTGACGCTCTCCGTTCTTGATTTTCTTGTTTTTGTTTTCAAAGCGATCCCCGACTTCGGAGAGGCTCTTTGATCTTTTGCGAGGAATTATCCCTTCATTGTTTGTGCTATTTTCTTGAAATGTCTTCTCTTTCAACTCAATGATCGTGGCCACTTTGAACAAATGCGATAAGAACTCTCTTCGAGGCCGATTTTTGTCCATAAGTTCTGAAAGTTAACAAATCAAAATTTCGCAAAACTGTTGAACGAACTGAAGCAAGACGTTGAATCGAACGAAACGGTAACGGGTTCTCCTGTGAAATTTGCTAAACTTTACATAGTATAATAAAAATTTGACTATTTTCGCAAACCATCAGGCTCCTCAATTTTCTCGCACTTCTTTTTACTTGGTCCTTCTGATGCAAGAGTCGAACCGCCATAATTTCGTTTTCGTGCCTAATTGTAAATATTCGCAGTTGTATTACAAGTGGATAACCTTTGTGACGTGCTCCTCATTTTCTTTCTTACGAAAATAGGTGTCCAGAGTTTGCATTTTAAGGGCCGGACTCTTCTAAAATGCTAACAGCATATACATTAGACATGGTTTTCTGATCCGATCGTCCGAATCAAACCAATCGGATGCAACTTTTCGGATCCGATTCGACGGAACAAGCCCATCGGACGCATCTGATCCGATCTTAAACCATTTACTATATAGTGTATGACTCTCCGGGTATACACTGTATACTATGATTTCGGATCGGATCAGATCAGTTGGGTCGAGTACGATCTGAGTCTTGAGTTTACTTTGTGTTCACTCCGACTTGATCTGACCCGAAAGCCATGCCTAGTATGGCCTAGTAGGTCTTACTAGGGAACGGTCAGATTTCGCAAGCGCGAATCCGAACCAAAGCTACCGTATTTACTCGAATAGAAGACCGGTCCTCTATTTTTTTCAATCACCCCCTAGACCCCGTCTTCTATTCGAGACGGTCTTATAATCGAGGCCGGTCTTCTATTCGAGTAAATACGGGATATGATTTACGCCAGTCGGACACGGACAACACAATGGCGTTTTTAGTTTTTGCCCTTGCAAACTCTATCCCTCGCACTTTCCTGATCTTTCGTAGGGTATTGTGACAATAGAAATACAAAGTCTTTTTTGCGAAAGAATGCAATCGAGACTAAAGATACGCCAAACTACTCAAAATACAACTTTACTGCTCAAAGAATTAAAATAAAAAAGATTTAAGTGGGATCGAACTCGGAGGCAGCGGCAAAAGGGAGACACCGGCACTACCACTGCACTACCGGGTCACTTTTTGGTGAGCGATGGTAGCCCTTACAAACTCATAAGTCACTCAATGCACTAGGGGGTCAAATCTCAAATGCGCTTTTACAGACATCTAGGGCGTTTGGGCAAAAGCTAAAAACACCATTGTGTTGTCCGTGTCCGGCTTGCGTAACTCATAAAGCTTTGGTTCGAATTTGCGCTTGCGAAATCTGACAATGGTCAGAGCTAGTAACTTACAGTTGCATTGTTTGTGTCTGGTTTCTTTATTTTCTCAGATCGACTTGTAGTTGATGAAGGTGCAAAGTAGTTTTCCAAAGCAGATTTTTTTGAGACGGGATGCTTCTAAAACGTTAACTATGCTCATTGATATTTTAAAGTTTACATCTGTTTTCTTTTTTTTGTCTTCGTATCCTTCGGGTTCTTTTATTTTCTCGTAAGTACCTGCAACGAATAAGTTAAGATTCAAATTGTTATAAAATATAACAACCGCCACACTTTTCCTCATGATCGCGCCACCAAAAATCATTTGGTCCAGGTGTCCTAAATTTTATCATAATTGATTCATTGAAACTTCAAAGCAACCTGTTTCTAGATCTCCGCAAAAGTCCAAGATAAGGAAGTCGTTGCCGACATGGGCCATTGCATCTTGAATTTCAACGATTAGACATATAAACAAAAGTAAACCTCCACCAATGCTGTTTGTAACTGTCGACTTCGGCATAAAAAGAATGATAAATCGTTATATCCGTACCCGCTTCAATATTAATTCGACGCATATGCTCCTGAAAATAAAAATGATTCAGTTCGACAAAGAATCATGCTACAAAAACAAACCTGAAACATCGGCCCATGTCCATCAACACCGTTTCGAATCGAAAACCCCTTAGTCACGAAGAGATAAGCATGAATCATTTCGTGCTAAAAAAAGTTCAGTGTTGTTGAGCTACCCCATCTTACCAGCATAGTTTCTTCAATGTCTTTTCGTGGCCGATCTTTTAATAAGGGCTTACTGAGCCGAATCAAAAAAGGTCCTTCACTTTTATCGAAATAACAAATTCCAGCAGATCTAAAATTCCAGCACAGTGGTTTAGACCCCTTGTGTTGTGAAATATGATTTGCTAACAAGTAAGCAGCAAGTAATTTTGTAAATAGATTAGCATGGAAATTCCAAAAACTTAAAAATCGAGAACTTACACTGTCATTCGAGGACTCCATTCTATTTTACCGCAAGCGAGCTGGCCCTCAAAGAATAGCTTGTCAAATTTCTCGAAAAGTGCAAAAATGTCGGGGATTGGATCAAATAGATTCATCCCTAAAGCATACGAAATGTCTTTGTAAGAGGATCAAAGCATCAGTTTGGACAAAAAGCCTTTTTTCAAATCATAATTTCTCGAAGCTGTATAAACAGTTTCTTCTCGAAATTTTATGCTTTTATATTTCAACAACTACATAAAGTTGAATCTAAAAAACAAAAGAAATGACAATTTGTGACAATCAATTTATGAGAATGCAATTTACGCGGGAAAATGCTGAAAGTCTGGGCAGAAAAGAAAATTAAAATGGAAAGCGAGACGGGTACAAGAATTTTTAAATGCTTGTCTTCCTTTCCGAAGTCGTTATCTCAATCTCTTTTTTCTTTTACACAAAATAACTGGGGACTCGACTAAAATCTGAGTCATTTCCACAGAGTCAGTATTTGTCAAGTTGAAACAGTTGTTTCTTTCTTAATGCTTCAATTTTTAGCCGAGCTGAAATAGAAATAGAAACTTATTTTCAATCTAATATTTCAGTTGTCTGATTTGGTTAGCAAAAGGCTTCTGTATCGACGATCGCGAGAAAGAAATGATGTCCAAAAACTTGTCAAATGTGCTAATCATTAATGTTTTTGTATTTTGCAAATGTGAACTTTATCCGATCAACTATCAAGGTTAAATTTTCTAAAAAGTGTAACACGCGATCTGATTAATCATCGTATTAAACGGTCGCTTCTCAGTATTAAATTTCTTAATACCACCTGTTGAATGAGAAGAGAAGAGATGATGATGGACAACATTCCTCAACACAAATTGATTCAACTGACAAATGAAAGACTTTTATAGGCAACTTTGTCAACAGTGGTCAAAATTGATTTCATACCTCACTCAGCACACCTTTCATCCTCAACTTTTGATCTGTTGATTATGCGAGATGGCTCTATTTTAGTAACACTTACACCTTTTTCTTCCTTTTCCGCTCAAACATCGTTATTCTGATCATATTTCTGATCATATTTCGAAAACGATCATATTTCTATTTAAGGAACGTTTCAGGAACAGAACAATAATTGGTCATGAACTACGGAAATGTGTCGGAAATTTTGTGTGCTTTTTGTCACATTTTGTGATTGGATTAAAAAAAGAACTTTAACTTTTGTACAAATTTAACATTTTCTGTTTCACTTTTCTGTTTCACAACTTTTTCTATTTTTGATAAACCATCTAGGCTTAAGAGGGAGAGCAAAGATAGCCAAGATACGTCTTTTTTCTGCTTAGGCGACGGGGGGTCGTGATAAGAATTGTGTCATTTTAAGAGAGGTATTCACTTTGTCTTTTCCAATACATAGAGTATCACGGTTCTAACCTTTCTTTGACATCAAACATTTAAAAGTCAGGCAAGTGAGTAGTTTCAGTATGTTTTAAGTGCTGTTGCATTGCTTCAACTAGGGACCCTTGGTACTGCTAATGATTCTTCTTGCAGCTTTCATATTGCTCCCAAATGCGTAATCATGCTAGAAACCCATAGAGATTATTGTAAGACTGATGCCAAGCTCAGAAATGTTGGGTGGGCGTTGAAGTCCCAATAGAAAAATAGCTTAAGAAGGGCTGTAGAGATCTTGAGCTTCACTGAAACGCATGCTATTTGAGGCTACTATTCTCGTTCACCCTGTTTCAAAGATGTTGCCAGGAACGCTGCCAGAAGAACCAGAATTGATCGGCCAAGGCAGCTACGGGGATACATTTTTAATCAAAGACCCTGAACGGTGAGTTTCTTTGCGTTCTTATCTATTCCTTTTTTGCTAAATTTCTTGACACGCCCGTTTTTCATTTACAATGGTATTTGGCGATTACACTGGCCATGTTCGACAATATGAACGTAAATTTATTGTAAATTTGTGTGTAAATTTGTGTACGACCAGGGCAAACGTCATGAGCACGTTAAAACGTCGACAAACGTCGACAAACGGCAAACGTAAAAGCAAGAGGCTATTTTTGTTGTTAACAATGAACCAAAAGAACCAAGTAGCGTTTATTTTCTTTCTCTTTTTTCATCAAATAACGTTAAATTATACACTCACATGCACTTTTAATTTATTGCCAGGGCACAAAAATTGAAAATAAAAATGGGCAGCTAAGTAATGTGATCTATGTAAATGAATAGCAAATGCTTTGGGAAAACCCCAATAGTCTGCGAATGTTAAACGGACGCTGAGCCGAACGTAAACATCGCTCACTAATTAAACCGGCCACTAATTAATTCCAGACCGGCTGCTTTCAAAGTCTACCATACAGAGGTGGAAGATCGAAAGAACATGTTACAAAGAGAATGCGATGCTTTATCCACACTGCGACATCCGAATATTGTGGAATATTGGGGCTGTCGTAAAGTGAGGGGAAAAATCGGGATTCTCATGGAGTTTTGCGAGAACGGCTCATTGGATAAATGTGAGTCACGTTTCCACTTTCTCATTGAATTGAATTTATCCTT
This sequence comes from Mesorhabditis belari, assembly GCA_958450365.1. Taxonomy (NCBI): domain Eukaryota; kingdom Metazoa; phylum Nematoda; class Chromadorea; order Rhabditida; family Rhabditidae; genus Mesorhabditis; species Mesorhabditis belari. Next base: position 40,520 of record CAUEEP010000745.1, read on the forward strand.
TAGTGATTTTCAAAAAAACTGTGATTTACTCGATGCAAACGGCGATTGCCTGGGCCGCGCAACTCTTTTCTGCACTCACCCATTTGCAGAAGAATGAGAAAGTGCATCACGATGTGAAAAGTGATAAGTTGGTCGCCTTGTCGGAATTTTTTTGAGGCTCAAGTTGAGATGATAATTTAGCCTCTTCCTCACAAGAGATTTTGTGCTAAAATTGGGAGATTTTGGGACGATGAGAGAGATGTCAACATCCTCTCAAAATATGGCGGCCATGGGCACGTGGCGCTATTTGAGCCCTGAATATAGGACAAAAAAAATCGTGCGTTTTAGATTTGAGCCGATCTAGATCTAATCTAATCCTCGCTAGTACCACTTGAGTAATTTCAATGTTAAGATGGCTGATGAATTTTCGAATTTAGATTTCTTGCAAAAGCGATTGCTATGCTGGCGGGCTGGTTTGCTGGGAAATGATCGAAAGGAGGTGATCAAATGAATATACCGTTTCGATGGTGTTTGCATCGAAATTCTAGAAATAAAAAGAACAGAATTTAAATTTCATTTATGGTAGACTTGACTATTATTAGCTTGCGCACAAATTCTTGATAACGCCTATTCAGTTTTTGCTTTATAAATAATTAAAGCACCAATACAACTAGAATTTTCCTCAAATAAAAGTTGTTTATAGTTTAATTTGCGATCTTTTGAAGCAAATTTAAATATAGGAATCGAATCGAATCGGAACCTAATAGGAACCGAAAGTGAACCGAATAGGAACCGAATAGGAACCGAATGGGAATCGAAGAGGGACCTAATAGGAACCAAATGAGAACCGAATCGAATCAAATGGAGACCTAATAGGAACTGAATAGAAAGCGAATGGGAACCCAACAGGAACCGAGTAAGAACCGAATGGGAATCGAGTGGTAACCGAATGGGGACCTAATAGGAACCAATTGAGAACCGAACAGGGAACGAAAGTGAACCGAATGGGAACTTAATAAGAATAGGAACCGAATCGAATCAAATGGGGATCAAATAGGAACCCAATGAGAACCGAATAGGAACCGAATGGGAGCCAAATGCGAATCTAAACGAATTTGCGCAGATGTTCGTGCTTTTTCTGAAAATCCTTCAAACAGACATATAACTAAAGCAATTAGAGAAATCGAGCTGAGAATTCGGTTATATGCCGGACTTTTTACGATCTATCTTTTTTCTATTGACATCAAAATAGGTTTCTGTGGAAAAAAAGAGCTCAAATCGCTTTGTCGAGCATTCACTTTTTCCGCTCCCTCAACTTCTTTCCACCATAAAACCTCTAAAACCAGAGCTTTTCCAAATTTCTCAAAAGTTGCGTTTAGAAAATCAATAGACCTTTACATTAGATTATTTTATAAATTAGTTATTTCTAAAAATAAAAACATATAAGTGTTATTAAGAATTAGTACTCAAACTAATAAAAGGATTTGGCTTAGCTTCAATGTTCCAAAGCCAAATCGTGCCAAAACGTCAAAACGAAAACGATCCAAAGCCAAAACTAAACTAAAAAAACTGATAATAAGACGTTAAAAGTAATGAAGATAACTAAAATGAGGAGAACCATAATGAAAATTCAATACGTTCTCACTATTATAATAAACGTAAATATTTCAGGCGAGTCTTTTCGGAACTGTTTGAAAATCACCTTGGATCCATTGCCGAAGAAGCTTTTCAGAGAAATCTAGAGGACACCAATCCCTTGGAATGCCTTGAAGACTTTCAGCAAATTGTTTATGGGTAGGCATACAAATTTTTGTCATGCAAAAATTGAATTCAGTTGCACCCGAGCTGATCCATCTCAACGGCTCGATGCAACAACAGCTTTAAGCTCTTGCAACAAGGTGGGAGTTTTGATGGGAACACCTTTTCATTTTTGCTTTTTTAGTTATTACTCACCGTACCAGTTAACTACTATTCAAGACCGGTCATCAGTCACGACCAAAAAGAGCTTCTTAAACCGATCGGTTTTGACGGAAGTGCACAGAAAATACCAATCAACTTGACTCAAGCAGACTTGTGCGGACTTTCATCAACTCTTGTGCCTGACATTACATTTCCGGTGGGAGTCGAAGGGTTTGAAAGTGCTGTAGCCAATGATTCGTCTGAGAACGACAACGAAGATGATCTAGCGGAAGAAATTTTGTGTGAAGAGTTGATGAAAAAATTTGGTTCTTCTGGCCATGATGACACTGAAATCAACAATATATTAGACAAAATAACCAAGGAATGTGTGGAAAATTGCGAAAAATCTATCAGTGAATTTTTTCTGAGCCATGAAAGAGACGACGAGTATCCACCGGGTTTCAACAAAACCATCGACGAATTCCCGTTTTTGAGGCGATTTCTGGAGGAGAACGATCAACTGGCTGGCGCTTTAACGGTTTTTTTGCGACTCAAGCCCATGAAAGAGATGAAAGCAAATATGAGGATCATATCGGAAACAATCAAAACGAAAGCCGATGAGATATTGATTTTCGAGATTCATCACTCCTCGATGTACCAGAGAAAAGAATCTCATTTCGGTTCGATCATTTCCAAATGGGAGTCTCCAGGAGATTTGCCGGAAAATTGGCTGCACGAATATGTAATCGAACAACTGAAACTTCAGCAGGCCAACCTATTATATTTTTGCTTCAAAGCATTTGAGGCCTTGGAGGTAATGAAAAATTCTCATCCATGCTGCTGGTCGTTGCTTTTTAAAGTTGAGATTTGGATTCAAATATTGAAAACTGTGATAAACTATCCAAATCCCAGATTTTATTTTAAACGTTTTTTGGAGGCTTCCACAAACGATGAATGGTTTTATTTGGGCGAACAAATCGGAAATCACTTCTTTATTCGTCGCGATTTATCAGGTTTCCGCAGTTGGCAAGGCTACTGGCCAGGCTCTGATAAAGATACATTTGTGATCTACGATAAAGGTAGAGCTATAAGATATGCACCCGCTGAGAAGTTGTTTTACTTGTGCTTGGAGCCCATCGAGATGGACATGATCATTGCATTTGCTCATCGACTAAAAGCCAAATTGGAGACGTCTTTGCAAATGCAATGCAGAGGACTTAACCCACAGAATCTGATGTTCAAGCGGTATTCTTCCTGGACTCGTGGTCAAGATTTACCCTTTCCCGGTTACATCTTCTCGCTTAACGATCCGCCTAGGCATGAATGCCAATGTCTACCAAAATGTCCACGAAAGGGTGGATATCCGTTAGAAGTGTCGGAGAGTATCCAGCTTCCCATATATGAATGCACAACAAAGCCAATGCTTGATTATATGCAAATATATGTGACTTTTTACGATATTCTTTCTTCTTTGATCAGCAAACGTTTACAAAAAACTAATATCAATCTCCAAGTAAAACCTTTGCCTGAGCCACCTTCTTGCCCGAGATACCTTTTGGTTTATAAAATCCCCACGAAACATCATGGCGAATTTATCGTACTTGAAATGCCGAAAAATATCGAAAAATCGACACCCGATGGTGAAAGTGGGCTAATCGCTGAAAGAGTGCTTTGTATGGGTCTCGACTACAGTCTGTTTGAGTTTCAGATCCCGCCCGAACGGTTTATTGATGAAAATCTCTACGCAATAGACTTGGAAAGAGTCATTCAAAAATTTAATAACTCGTTGACGGTAAAACGTCAAAATTCTGACAATAAGGGTGTAGATGATCCAGATTATCAGGCTCATCTTGACAAATTCTCCGCTATCACCAGGCTCGCTTTCGCAGATCAGGGAGACTCGAAACATGTTGAGCTTACGGCTGATATGACGGAATGCGCCAAGGAAATGCAAGAACATTTAGATCAAGAGAGCCTTCAACAGAGAAAAAGACTGAACTCATTTTCAGATATTGGAAGTACCGTCGCTCGAGAAGCCAATAAGTTGGACTTCCTTCTTGAAAACTACCCCGACACTCCAGAAAAGGCAGAGACCCTCGTGGCAAGCGCCAGATCGTTTCAAGAAATGCTAATATATAGTGAACTACGAAATCGGGTAACGGGAAAGAGTTCGAATCCTACTGATTAGCTTCTTGTCAAGTAGTACTTGCATTTAATTATCCTTTGAGTTCTTGAGAATTTGTCAAAATTGTTAAATAAATGAAATGTTTATTATCCCTATTTGCAGCCATAAAACAATGCCTTTTCCTCTTCTCTCTGTCTACTCTTTCCGTTTCACTCAAGATCACCGCCTTTGATTTCTTTATTTTCTTTCAAACGATTGAGCAAATCACAAAGCGTAGCGTCAATTTTGTCGCCAACCTTGAATTGAACATTTTCTGTGATAATCTGAAAATTTTTCGGGCATAAAGGGTTTTCAAGAAAATAAAGAGCAAAGTTTTGGTAAAGTAAACTTTTGATAAAGTAAACTTTTGGTAAAGCAAAGTTTTTCAAATTATACATTTGGTTTTTATTATTAAAGAGAAAGTGGGAACTTTCCCCAAAACTGCCTTTAGACAGCCTTCCCCCACGCTAGTTTTAAATGGATTTGCCCATATTTTTTGCGTTTATCCATTCAGCTCAAAGTCGTTGTTTTAAAGTTTTGATTAGAGTCATAATTTGCTAAAGATGCCATTGTTTACATCCCGTCCAGAGCAAAGAAGCCGATTTTCGATAACTCTTCGTTATTTATGTTTCAGAGACCTTCGAAAAGCCAATAATAAACCAAGATCCACCCCGGTCCATGTCAGGCTTTTCGAAAAAACATTCAACCTCTTCACATCGTCATTTTCGGCTCCTTTTCAAATCGAATTTCATTTTTTCGTTTAAGCACATGGTTTTGTTTTTTGACAAACGCTTCAATGTTGTCGATCATTTCTCTGTCCCTCTAAAAGTTATATCATCAGCTGTAAAGAGAAAAAATGGTTCAAACAACGAATCGAATCTCTCGTCATTTTGACTAACTGTGTTTAGAAGCCCATAAAATCCTTAAAACAAGCTTTTCGGAATCTCTTAAAAGCCACTTTGTATAGAAAGAAATTATAGACCTTCATGATCACAAACCATAGATTCTATAGAGCCTTTTACGTCCCTACACTCAAAAGGAAATTTTTAAAGTTTGTTAACATCATGATGAGTACAGCTACTGGAAAAAGTGAGATTTCGCAAAATTTTATAAAGAGAAAAATTCATGGGTTGAGGTGAGAGACAAACTACGGGAGTGGGACAAATGCGACCTTTTTTTTGCGCACCCGGACATTTGCGCACCTTTTTTTCCGCATCTTGCCCATTAGCGCACCTTTTTTCGCGTTTTAAAAAAGCTCTAAAAAGCTAATATTAACCAATTTCTATTCCAAATGTTGTTTTTCTAGGTAATTTTAGGGCGTAGAATCGAAATTTTGACATATCAGAGCTTGTGGAAACAAACGGACGGAGTTATACAAAGAGAAAAATCGACAATTTTCTGTAATTTGATCTAGCCGTTTTCTCTTTCAAATTGGTTCCACACGCTCTGTTATGTCAAAATTTGAATTCGACACCCTTAAATTACCTAGAAAAACGACATTTGGAATAGAAATTGGTTAATATTAGCTTTTTAGAGCTTTTTTAAAACGCGAAAAAAGGTGCGCTAATGGGCAAGGTGCGGAAAAAAAGGTGCGCAAATGTCCGGGTGCGCAAAAAAAAGGTCGCATTTGTCCCACTCCCCAAACTACAAACAAAGAAAATGAGATTTTTAAAAAAACACTAAAAATTGGCGGCGTCTCATTCTACAGTACTTCCGATATAAAGACGAAACATTTTCATGCAGAAAGACGAAACATTTTCATTTCCTTATTGCGTGCGGATATTTTTTGAAGCTAGTTTTTTTTAACTACTCTAATTAATTTCGGTTGTGATCTGTAGAGAATTTTTCGTGAGCTGGCTTTAAGCACGTTTCAATAGCCACGTCCGGATCCCCTTCGATGCCAATACACTTTAAGTCCGTCTCTAGTGCGGTTGGAAATAGCGCCCTCTAATTTATACTTTTCATTCGTTTCTTTTTAAACCCTTAATAACTTCGCACGTTTGTTCATTCTTTTTTACAGGAATGGCAACCGACTCAATGGAAGCTATGCAACAAGTTGAAGGCGACCTCGAGAAGCTGAAGCTCGACACCCGAAAGGCCCGACGCTTCGATAAGGTCTGTTTTCTTTCTTGGCCTTTGAATTTTCAGGTAGAATTGATCTAATTGATGAAACGGGTTAATACAACTATAGCGTGCTTTAAAGCAAAGCTTATTGCGTATTTATATTATATTTTTGTTTATTTTGTAACTAATCTAGATGTAAGGCTAGTTAATCTTTAAAAGCGGTTTTGATTTATTACAAATGTTTTGGTGCTCACTCATTTTTCATTTTAGACTGCCGTTGACGAATCTTTGAAGAGGGTCCACGAGCAAAAGCTGAAAGAGCTGAAGATTATCGCGGAGAAAGTGAATGGCACTGTCAAGTGGTACTCCGTCCTTAGCCACTACGGCTTCATTGGAATTGATGACAAAGAAGACGTCTTTGTGCATCAGGTAACTTGAAATATTTCTTTGTTCTATTTCAACCTTTCTTTTAGTCTTCGATCCTGGAATCCCGAACCAATCGACTTTCGTTGCGAACATTGGACAATGGAGAGAAGGTGCAATTCGACATTGTTGAGGGAGAAAAGGGACGCGAAGCTGTGAACGTTACCGGACCAGATGGAACGCCTGTTATTGGATCCCGCTTCCAATGGTTGCAAATGCCTTGGCTCCGAAAGTTCCTTTTATTATCAAGCACTTAAATCTTTTTATTTTAGCGCATTCTTTGAACATCGCGGTTCGCTTCGGGGAAAGGATCAAAAGAAGCCAGGCAATCGTTCCGACAAGCGCAACGATAACAACGGTGTTCGCAGCAAGAAGAACAATGAAGCCAGCGGTGACAACAAGGACGAGAAGAAGCCTAGACGCCGAAACAACAGCGCTCGACGCAACAGACGCAACCAAAAGGACAAGGTAGCTCTTGGCGATAAACTGCTGATTGTCTGTTATCAGGCTGATTCTATTTTTTCAATTTAGGTTGTTGGTTCGGGTCGCCGCCGCCGCCGCACGGAGGGAGACGAGACCGGCAACGACTCCTCGACCTCAAAGGAAGACGCCAACGGTGCTGTTGCTGGAGGAGATGCGGTCCAAACCAACAAGAAGGACTAATGTAATGTATTGTTGATTTTGCGCATGTTTTTTTGTAATTTGTTAACGTGTTAAACATAAATTGTTATTTCAACAGCAAAGTGTTCAGTCAGATAAAGTTGAAAACTACTTGAAAACTACGACCAAAAACAGGTGTTCAAGAGGAAGCTATCAATAAAAAAATGAGGATAAATCAGACTCATAAAATTTGTAAATCCTGTCGAAAGATACATGCGTTTGAAGGCAAGGGAGGCTTGTTTTCGCGACATTTGGCGATGTCATGGATGTGAAAATTTTTCAAATCGTCCATTAAAGAATGGGACAAAGTATTAAAAATTGACATGAAGTCACTATTTTTCTAATGATTTCACGCAAAGAGAATTTTTTGAGACAAAGAATGCGATGACCATTGGTTTGATTAAGGGTTTTGAGAATCGTCACATCATTTGGTCATTAAGGATTTCGAATTCGCATTTGTCTTTAAAATATTTACAAACGACTTTCGCAGCCACTCGTCATTTTGCTTGTGCATTTTGTTTTAAAGTAGTTTTGGCTAGTCAAATAATTTGAATTTTTATGGGAATATGTACAGTCTACATTCGGTGGAAATAGATTCAATGTTCCATAAGATTTCTCTTAACTAAATTTTAAGATATTTGATCCAGATATTTGATTGAGAATTGGAAGTGATGGGAAAGATTTCATCGCCGTAGGGCCGATAGCGTTAGTAGCATTTGTTTTGAGATTGTAAATTAGCAAGTTTTTCAATTTTTTAAGCTTCCAACCCTAAAAAACGATCCATCTGTTTCGTGATATGTACTCGGTATGGATCGGTGCAGAGACAAATCATGATTGTTTTCAACTAGAACGTCCTCTCATGTAAGCAATTACTTGAGGAAATTAGCATCTAAAAATTTCCTCGTTCAGCTTGCCAACTTGTAGCTGTTGTTCGAACATATGTACAAGATCCGACACTTGGTTGTGAGTTCATCAATTCTGACTATTATTGCTGTAACTTTTAGAGAGTGGTAAATTTTGTGTTATCGAATAATTTTTTATTAGGACCCGTTTCTTCACCATCAATCACTCCAAGCAACCTTTCAAATGGCACTGCTACTTGTGGTTCTGGGTGTAATTGTAACTGCAATTGTGGAAATCGTTGATAACTTTAAAAATTGCAAATAAAATGTTTATCATTAGATTTTTTTACATGCACTCATTTAAATATGAAAACAACGCTTACTTCTGCAACAACTTAATTTTTACAATTCTTTTAGTTGTTAGACCTCTTATTTAAATAAATTTCATGTAATCATGAATGTTACTAATTCTCTTATGAGCCTAAGCCTGAGCAGAATAGTTGCTTTGAAGTTGTTGATCGTGTTTGTCTCAAGATTGAGTTTCATGTGTGAAAAGGGGGAGAAGGAACTTTAAAAAAGATCACTTTCAAGACCGTAAGCATCACTTTTCCCAGAGAAAGGACCAGCTGATCTTTTTGAGTGAAAATAAACAAGGAAAAAGATTGGCATGAGGTGGGAGACTAAATGGATGAAAACTAAAGTGAAAGCCTTTTAGCAAAACTGATAAAATTGGTGACTGCACAAAGATGTTGTTTGCTATTGTTTGCGATAGATCAGAACGAAAAGGAAATGGTTTGATGAGAATTTTAAGCAATAGTCGGTCCAACGGTTTCAATGTTCTACTTTTTTATATGAGCTAATATTTTATTAAAGGTTTGTATCAATTCGTGTGAGAGATAAAAATTACATTTATTGGGTTTGTGGATATGACTTGGCACGTTTTTTTTTCAAATTAAATCTCAGAGATGTAAACAAAGATGGGGGAGAGGGGTTGTTCTATTGAAAATCTACCACTTGGAGATCTGCGACACGTCATGTTGTAGGAATTTCTACGAGAACACAAGGGCCTCTAGTGTTCAGTTAATATTGAGAATGTTTAGGTGGAAGGATCAGCTCCATTATGGAGATGTGAAAACTGATTTGTTAAATTCCGTTCTGCGGATGAATCTTTAAAGAGGGGCCACCCAGCAGTCCAGCTGGGAGAATGCCAAGTTGCTCGGAAATTTTCAAACCAACAAAAGGCTTTCCTTTCGCGAAATAGCAGAAGAGTTGTCAGTTAATCATACAAGAATACTCGAGCTACATAGAGATACAATAATACATGCACTTGGGTTTGAACCGTATCAGGGACTTGCATTCCACATGACTTAACGGACACCCGGAAATGGCAACGTGCCAGAAATCAGTGCCGCTCATCTTTCTCGATACGAGCGCAAATCTTTTTTACCCTTTATTGTGACAGGGGCTGAAAATGGATTTTAACTGTCAACTTTCGGAAATGGGGAAATTCCTCGTCAGGGGAAATTCCCTCGTGACCATTCCCTTGTGAGCATTCCCTCGTGGCCATTCCCTGGTGACCATTCACTCGTGAGTAACCCAACAATCAAGCAATTTCAAAGAACGTCGTTTACAACTCCCAATTAATGAAGAATCTCGTGTTCTTCATTAATTTCTTCAGTTATTAGAATCATGACAAATTGAAAGTCATCAGTCAATTTGAAATTGACTTTGAAACGATATTTAAACCACGAAGAAGTGTCCAAAATTTATTTAGTCTTTGACTTAACGTAAAATAAGTTTTTCACTTTTAGTTTTTGGATGAACGCTTTCTTTTCTATGCAAATATCAATCAAATATCTGATTTTTGGTATTCAATTGTGATAATCTTTTACTGTGGAATTCTCTACAGATTACCCTCTACAGACTACAGATTTTAGTGTCATCGAACTAACATAAAACAGTTTGAATTTAAATCCCGCTTTCATATTCAGATTTACTATTTGGTTAATCATTTCTCAAATCGAGTACCAGGATTTCTTGAAACTTTCTTTAAAGCTATGTCCGCAGAGGTGATTTCAACTCTCACCAATCTTTATCATAGTTTTAAATGATTTCTTTGAAAATTTGTCAAGCAGAAAGTTTGGGACTAGTTGCCCTTATTCCCCTCACAGTTCTACAAGTAAATAAAGTTGAGTAAATGGGTTTATTAATCGTCACTTCACTACTGTGTCTATTTTGATAGCAAAAATTCTTTCAACATAAAGTTTGTAAAACCTTCTGACTCATTCGTTAATTCGCTTTCCACTTTTCCAAACTTCTATCGAGGAATGTATCGAAAACCGTTTACCCCTTCAATTTTTCAATTGAAAATTCAATCGAAAAGTGGCAAATGTTATAACAGAGGCAAATGTTACAATTTACTTCAGTTAAAAGATTTTTATCTTTCAGGTCAACGACATTTTTCTATCTTTACTTCCACAAACGACATTCCATTTCAATGAATCAAATCAAAAAGCTTTGGGCAGATTGCCCCGAAATGATGGTGGTTCCTGTGGTTGGGACAATACTTTCAAGTTGTTTAATCATAGATAGATTTTTAGAGATACCCAATAATTTTCAGCGTTTTCTTGTTTCATTTACGTTTGGGGCACAAATTTCGTAATCCAAAGCTCAATCGATGCTTTCACAAACCCAAATTATAGTCGTCCATATGAAATCAGCTTCGATGCTTATTGGCAAGTGTATCTTTATTCGACTTATGTGACAAGCCTGGTAAAATCTATATTTCTTTTTTATTTCTTTTCTTTTTGACTTTAAATCTTGATAAATTAATAAGCACAAGCATAAAAGCACAAGCATATAAGCACAAGCATAAAAGCACAAGCATAAAAGCACAAGCATAAAAGCACAAGCATAAAAGCACAAGCATAACAGTGAATAACTCTTTTTAGATTTTATGTGTTTCTGTTGTGCTCAATATATTTGCTATTTGGGTTGTGCTCAAAAATCCAAAATTATATCTTGTGATAAGGTTAATTTAAAGACCATAAAGACCGAAAAACATCGAAAACTTTTAGATGCTTCTTAACGGGTGAAAATATTAATCGATTGCTTTACACTGTGATACTACTCGCTAATTATTTTTGTAACGATTTGGGCCGCATGTAAAGACATTAGAAATGTGCATTCGGTTCGGTCCGATTCAGTTGGACCAAAAAAAACCGTGACTTCAGTCCCAACAAAATTCAGTCCCGAGGGGCTTATTTCTTAGTTTGAAAGCGATTTAAGGCTTAGAAGTTCTGAAGTAGATTTCGACAGGCTTAGAAGTTCTGAAATCAAAATTTTGGTTCACCAAACAAACATTTCACGAAATTTTTTGGTGAAAACACTTTTGCAAGATTTTACAACTTGTAACAGTGTCACAAATTCTTGATTCGCGATATTCTTGAAGTTTGAAGTACAGTTTAAAGAATTATCATGTTGCTTCTGTTGTTTCCCATAAAAACAAAACAATCGTTATCGTAAAAACTCTAATAGAACGGGCCCCTATAGGAGCGTCACGTAGTCTAAGTTTACTCACAAACAAACGCTCAGATCTTGACACCAGTACGTTTGTTTCTGCGCACTTGAGTATCAAAATAAAGTAAAGAGGATGGGCGATTTTTTGAGATATAACAGATCTTTTTACCATTAACCAGCGCTTAGAAAAAATGATTGAAAATCGGTGAACATCGGCTCTTTTTTGCCACTTTTTTTTCTAAGCGCTGGTTAATGTTAAAAATAAGTGTTATATCTCAAAAAATCATCCATCCTTTCCCAGTCGATTGGTTCGGGATTCCAGGATCGAAGACTAAAAGAAAGGTTGAAATAGAACAAAGAAAGATTTAAAGTTACCTGATGCACAAAGACGTCTTCTTTTTCAATTCGAATGAAGCCGTAGTGGCTAAGGACGGAGTACCACTTGACAGTGCCATTCACTTTCTCCGCGACAATCTTCAGCTCTTTCAGCTTTTGCTCGTGGACCCTCTTCAAAGACTCGTCAACGGCAGTCTAAAATGAAAAATGAGTGAGCACCAAAACATTTGTAATAAATCAAAATCGCTTTTAAAGATTAACTAGCCTTTCATCTAGATTGATTACAAAATAAACTAAAATATAATATAAAGTGGCTAAGGGGCTAAGGACGGAGTACCACTTGACAGTGCCATTTTTTGAGATATAACACTTATTTTTAACATTAACCAGCGCTTAGAAAAAAAATTATTGAAAAGTGGCAAAAAAGAGCCGATGTTCACCGATTTTCAATCATTTTTTTCTAAGCGTTGGTTAATGTTAAAAATATGTGTTATATCTCAAAAAATCACCCATCCTCTCTATTTTAATTTGATACCCAAGCGCGCAGAAACCAATGTACTGGTGTCAAGATATGAGCGTTTGTTTGTGAGTAAACTTAGACTACGTGACGCTCCTATAGGCGCCCGTTCTATTAGAGTTTTTACGGTATTTCTACCGAATGCAACCAAGAAAACAATAAATGTTTAGCTGTCCAACCGATGGTGTCTTTGATGCTATTCTGAACTATGGAAAAAATCTAATTAAAATCAATATTTATCTTCAACTAATTATGTCTTTAAGGTATTTTATTTATTATAGTTTATTGTAGAGTTTTTTGTAGAGAAAATTTTCCAGGAAGGGATAAGCTTTTTCCTTTACACTCCCTCAGCGATTTGGGTATTTAAGGACTGAGGGCACTAAAAAAAAGGTGCATTTTTGAGTAAGAATAGTCGTGTTTTTAAACTTAAAAACGAAGTATAGTGATTTTTATGTCTAGTTTATGAGTGGTAATAAAACATCGTGTGTAGACGTGACGTAGATCGTGCGTAGACGCATGTTCTGTGAGAAATTCATTTTTGAGTAGGTTAAACCTATATTTTGCCCGATTCTTGTCCCATTCTTGCCTCATCCTTTTCCACCCTTGGCACACGGGCCTGGTTGTCTGCATGTCTGTTACTTCTATGCAAATAAATATTTTCTTATAGTGAAATCTTATATTAGGGTGGTGCAAAAGAAACTGCCGATGGGTATCAGCTCTCATTTATCAGAAACGAGCGATGCTAACGGCATTATTTTTTTTATGTTTTGTTCGCATATTTGTCTTCTATTTATTTCGACATTTGAATTTTTTGGTTGTTGTTTATTTTATTTAAAAATGCTTATATTTTTTATGTAGATCATGGTCGAGCAAAAGTTTGTGCTACGAGCAGCATTACTGTTTAACTTCAAAATTGAAAAGTCTGCTGCCGTATCCCATCGTTCTCTCTGTGCTGCTTCCGGAGATGGCAGTTTGTCTCTCAGGCAGTGTCAGACTTGGTTTCAACGATTCCGAGAGGGAGACGAGACTTTGGAAGATGACGAGCACGGTTCGAGGACAGAAGTCGTGAATGAAGCCAAGCTGAGGGACGTTATTCAGGCCGATCCATGCCAATCTGCTTGAGATCTTGCGAAAATATTCCATTGTGATCATGTCACCATCGAACGCCATCTTTTGTTTTGAATTTACCGTCAAATCGGCAGTTTCTTTTGCACCATCCTAATAGTATCTTCTCATAATGAAGGGATAATCGGTGAAATTTATAGTAGAGATTTCCCAGGCTGGGAATCCCAGCAGTTTGCATATCTTATATTTTTTTTTCATTTACAGTCGTTTTATGGGTCTCGTTTTTAATGGATTTTATTTTGACAGTGTCAATAAACGACCATTTCTTCAGTTAGGAGTTGGCTATCTCCTTGGATTCGCAAATATTGCTTGGGATGCATTGTTTCTAAATCGCTTGATAAAAAACACTCAAATGGCTAAATGGAATCAATTGCTGATGGTGATCTTTTCATGTTTTATGGTTATATTGGACTTGAGCACGTTTCGAAAGTTGCGCAAAGTGAGTGAAAATTAAGCAGGCCTGCTTTTTAAGCATTGCTGTGAGCTTATGGTGTTTAGGTGAACTTGAGTGAAGCCACTAGATATGATAAAAAGCTGATGATACAGGTAAGTATTTTATTACCGTATTTTCTGTAATAGTAGTGCGCACTACTATTTTTTCAACCCCCCTCCAGCCTGCACTACTATTACAGAAAATACGGTAATTATTGTGTACCCGTGCATTATTTAAAAAAACGGCTTAACTTTGTCTTTTTTGGCGTCAATTTTACGTAGTTTCACACGTCAATTTTAATATGCTAAAGATTTTAAGACCTCATGGCAGTGGTCGAACATTTTATTACTCAAAATAACTGAATTCGATCTCTTTGATTTCGATTCGATACTCAAGATGTATTTATTTTTAAAATTTGATTAAGTTTACGAGATGTTTTGAGCTTTCAAAGTTGGTGAAAATGGTCAAAACCGGTAGATTTTGGGAATTTTTTGGATAGCTTCGTTTCCTTTTAGTGCAAAACTGTGCAATGCCATGTGAGTGTTTTAGGATTGACGCTAATTTTAAAAACAAAAATAACACTCATATTTTGTTGGTAAAATCATCGCTAAATATTTACCAAAGTAAAAAGTTATGAAGTGGCCAAAGAAATGTGAAATAAGCAAGCGAAAGAGTGCTTTCTAAAGATTCATTAATAGATTCATTAATAGATGCTATCTTATTCATCAGTGTATCTCTACTCATACGTACTTATGTATATCATAACCATTGTACAATATCCTAAATCTGGATTTTACTTATTGACAGCGGTCCTACGAGTACAAAATTGTCTACAAGTATGTCTCTACACGGCTGGCCAGAAGTAAGAAACGTTCAGTAATTACAGGGTGCACCATAATTGTCTCAAACAAGATAAAGTTCTGATTTTAAGCCAGACAAGAGTAAAAAAGACAAATTTTTAACTGAATAACATTTATAAATGAACTATCAAATCGGCCACCATTAGCATTTGAGCAGGCTCGCAGGCGTTTCGAGAAGGCGTCAACGGTGGCGACCAAATAGGCTGGATCGATTCCATTGAAGCGCATCAATAACTGATCTGCTCTCAATTTTCGCTTGTTTTTAGCGGCATTTGAAAGAAGTTGAGCCTTGTTTTTCTTGTAAGCAGTAAGTTTGAGCTTATTTTTGAAGTGCTTATTTTCGAGCCAACGCAATGAAGTGCTTGAAATCGCCATCTTCTTTACCATTTGCCTTGGCGACTGGCTTGGCTTCCTCCGATTTCGGTCCCTTGCTCGCTTGATGTTTTTGTTTATCTTTGTCTTTGTCAGTTGGGTGTCTACTTCTTCTTGGTGTATCAGCAATTGTTCTCGTAGCTTCGTAGCGTTGGATAGTGCGGAAAATGACACTTCTGTCGACTTTAAGACGCTTTTGCGATCTCCGGCGCCAAGACTCCTCGCTTGTGCAATTCGATGATCGATTGTCGATGGGGGATTTTCCAATCATTCTAAAAAACAACACATTTTATACGAAAAAAACTTTCACTTATATTCCAAATATAATAAAAACACAAAAAAAAACAGAAATGAAGCTTAAATCAACGAGTTATTGCCCTTGAACGCGCGTGATACCTTGTTGCGACAATTATGGCGCACCATGTATTAAATGAACACCCGGGTTTCTCTCCTTTTTCAAACACAAATTAACTCACTTTTTTTGCAAAGGTCAACTATTTTCTTGACCAAACGTAATTCTTTTAGCATTGTAAATGTGATATTTCTGAAGAGATCAAGCACTGTCAATCCACAAAAAAAAGAAAAAACTGGCTTGGTGCCTCTTGTTTCAAATGCCGCACTCGCGAAACGCAAAGCAACTCCGGGCATTATATATAATTAATTCTCACTTTAAATGATGCTATCATGGTCGACTGGCTAGGGACTTTGTATCCTAGGAAGTCAAGGTTCAATCCATCGAGATCACTGGTTCTTTCTCCATAATTTGTGTTTTTTTTCTTATAAGCATTTGGTGTTTGGAGTTGTGTTCACCGTTTGTGCCACATTATTTTTAAATAAGTGTTAAATACCGTAAATACTGTAATAGTACCCCACCCCCATAATGACGGTGCGAAGCGTTGCGTAGTCTAGCATTGGACGCGTTTTTCTCGACACTGGTTCATGCTACAATGCGCGCTTAGGTATCAAAAAATAGCTGAAATTCAGGGCTATTTTTGATACCAAAGACGCATTTTTTGAAAGTACGGGCGCTTTGAAAAAATGAAATACTGAAATACTAAAAAAACTTTTGCGACGACGCGACTGTACGAGGCTGTTGGGGTACTAATACAGTATTTACGGTAAGTGTATTCGTTTAGATCAAATGTAAATTTATTTCTTTTTTCAAGTATGATAAAAATAACAAATAACAAATACAATTTTTAAAGGTTATTTTGAAAAATCACGCACAAACACAACTGCTTTCGTGACAGACGCCACTCGGCTCTCCAAGACCAATGCAACAAGCTGTGCAATCAGGGGGATAGGTCTGAAATTAACTTTGATCGATGAATCAAAAAATGTACGAAGAATCCCACCCTATGATTTAGGACCCCAGAAAAACTAAAAACAAATTTGGCAAATGTTTATGAAAAACTTACTGGACATGTGCCCGGACATTGTGCGAACGAATTATGGACATCGTCCTCCTTCATCATAGTCGGTTCGGTGGCAAGAGTGAAGCCTATAAAAAAATTTGACATTCTTTTAAGTAGAGAAACATCTATGTACTACAATTCAGTAGAGAATCATCTATATACTATAATTCAGTAGAGAACATCTATGTACTATAATTCAGTAGAGAACATCTATGTACTACAATTCAGTAGAGAATCATTTATGTACTATAATTCAGTAGAGAATCATCTATGTATTGTAATTCAGTAGAGAATCATCTATATACTATAATTCAGTAGAGAATCACCCATGTACTACAATTCAGTAGAGAATCATCTATGCACTATAATTCAGTAGAGAACATCTATGTAATATAATTCAGTTATCAGTTTGTTGTGTTGAAAAGTTTTTTCTTTTTTGTTTTTGAAAAAGACAAGCTTTGTATGACATCTAGGAATTTAAGTTTTAATTTTTAAGTTAAATAAAACAAACCGATAAGGAAGAGGGCAATGAAAAGAATGGAGAAGGCTCGCATCTTGAGAGTCTGAGTTGAGGAAGAGTAAGGAAAACTGAATGAACTTGAATTGATTATTTCAGAGAGCATTTGGGTAATTGAAAAGAAATAGTCAAAAATGAAGAATTCAAAATGGTACAGGATACAGCTAAATGGAAAGCTGAAAAGCTTTATCATGTGAAACTTAGATCTCGAATTTCATGCTACTACACTAGTCCTAGCTCTAGTGTACTACAATGAATGGCCAATGAATGGTCAATGAATGGCCAGCTAATTTGCCCGACCTCAATGTTATGGATTTCTGTGTTTGGGCAATTTTGGAGCAAAAAGCATGCACAGCTCAAAAAGCTCTGAAGAAAGCCTGGGCGAAAATTCCACAAAGTACCCTGCGGGCCGCCGTGGAAAGTTATCCAAAGCGTCTTAAAGCCGTTATCAAGAATAAAGGTGCCCATATTGAATAATTTGTTATTTTTTTAAACGAATATGATTACTGTTGTTAATTTTAAATAAAGTTAACATGAATCCGTTCGTATTTCATTACGATACACGGCTCTGAGTCTGTAACCATACTTATGCCGCACCCTGTAGTGTAGTCACTTTAGATTTTTGTATTTTTGAATTACTAGTCTTCTAAGATATTGAAAGTCAACCCTACTAGAAGAAAAAAAACTTGAGAAACATTGAATGAAATAGAGATAGAGATGCGGCTAGTTGATGATGGTGATGCCTAGGCTGGTGCTTTTATAGCAGAAATCCGCGCACAGATCACAGATTAGTGCAGATCAAAAGCTCCTCGAAGATCTCCAAAGAGCTTCACCTCCATGGAGCTACCCAAAGGTATCAAAAGAGACTGAAAAATTCTACGGCCTAAGCAAATCCCATAAAAATTTGAGAGATCAATCACCCTGGGGGAAGAACCGGATTTCTTTGGGAAGATTTAGCCAGATAAGGGGATAGACTTTGTCCTCGAAAATTGAGATTGCTTAGAAAATGGGAAACGTATTTGCAAATGTACACTACAGGGTGTTTCAAAAAAAAATCAGCTCAGCTCGATTTTTCTCAGAATTTCTAGTGGCTCCTGGGGGTTGTTGTGGTGCAAAAGTGAATATTTTGGGTGGGTAAATTTTTGTTATTTTGATTGTCCTGGTAAACTGATCTGTTCATATACCGTATTCTCTCTAATAGTAGTGCGCACTACTATTTTTTGAACCCCCTCCTGGACCGCAATACTATTAGAGAGTGCAGTACTATTAAAGAGTTTTATCATTTACCAAAGTAAGACAGATATAAAATTTGTTCCAAAAATTCTTGCAATTCTTTCACGTACTCCTTTGGCTCCTTTTGACATACAGTTGTGGGCCGGCGAGTTGACAATTTGTGTCCAAACAATAAAAAGGTGTTTTTGCACTTTGCACAACAATTTTAGATTTTTTGCTAACTTTTTTATGTGAAGAATAGTTAATAAATGAATAAAAAAAAGCCTCACTTTTGCTTGCTTGAATAGCTTTAGAATGTCACATAAACATAAAGTCAAAAAGGTTTAGATGAAAAAGAAGCAAACAGAAATTCAAATTTTCGGGGGGTGCACTACTATTTTTTCAACCCCTCCTGGACCGCAATACTATTAAAGAGTGCACCTCTATTAGAGAGAATACGGTAATAGGACTAGAATAGTTTGCTTTTTTTGGTTTAGTTCTGGTTTTAGAACTGATTTTAAAAAAGAAAAGAGGACCACTCTTATTCCTATTTGTCAAATGTGATGTTCAAGTTGTTGTATCGTCTTCACCAGCTTTACAGCGAAGTTCACTCAAAACAAAGCCTAGAACTGCCAGTCGAACTGTAAACAGTTGGCTGCCCGAGTCACCGTACAAAAAAAAACTTTGATTTAACTGAGAAAAAGTGTTAATCCTTGAATACCCTGTATTAACGCAGCGTTTATTTGTTAAATAATAAATTGACTTTGGAAACACGGCACAACAAAGAAAATCTGATTTCATTTAAAAAGATGAAAAAATAAGAATACAAAAAGAAATTATTTTAGCAATTAACTTATTAACAATAAGATAAAGAACAGATAAAGAATACAGATACAAAATAAGATAAAGAAAGCAAAAAAAGTGCGTTTTTTGGGAACACTCACTAGTTCGCCGTTTGTTCGCGAATCAGAAGAACGAGCCAATTTCACTTACTTCTAACATAATGATCTTGATCTTGAACCTCTAGTGGATTCTTGGCGTTATCTGTGCTACCCATATATTACATATTATATAGTGTTGCTTTTTATCGGTCCTTTTCGTGTTTATGTGTATGAATTCATGTGTATTAATCTTAAATCTTGCGCACTTTATTTCATGTCCTGAATAAAGTATCTATCTTATTATCTAGTATCTGATTAGTATTATCTAGTATATAGTATCCTATTATCCAGTATCTTATTCTTATTACCGTATTTTCTCTAATAGTAGTGCACCCCGGCGAGCCGTGTTGGTGACTAATTTACGGTTTCCAAGCTTTCGCAGAAGCTCAACGCTCTAATCCCCCACTAGATCTAGACTTTAATCCCCCACTAGATCCCACCTCATCGTCAGCTACATTTTTCGACGCCACATCGATGGGTTCTGATAAGCGGTTCTCGAGATTTCGAGCAATTTAAGCGACGCTCTGGGTGCACTACTATTAGAGAGAATACGGTACATAATATAAATTTTATAAACGTTTTGTGTCTTCCAAATTTTCGGATTTTCTAGCCAAACTATTGGATCGATCAAATCAAATCAAAACTATTGGTTAAATATAAATACTCGAATTTTGATTCTTTCAAATGACAAATTTATTGATTTTCCACAATAAAAACATCGATTTTCTTTTTAGCCGAGTTCGAATGGTTTGATCTTTGCCCAAAAAACATCAACTCGGAGCCTCCAGCATCAGGAAATTCAGTCTTCGCTGTCGAGCCGCGTTGCGATTGAGCAACGTAACACGTAAAAGTTTCGTTGAATTGTGCCGAGAACAGCTCAAAAGTCGTTAAATCTATCTCTTTTCC
This sequence comes from Mesorhabditis belari, assembly GCA_958450365.1. Lineage (NCBI taxonomy): Eukaryota > Metazoa > Nematoda > Chromadorea > Rhabditida > Rhabditidae > Mesorhabditis > Mesorhabditis belari. The sequence goes on from CAUEEP010000745.1 coordinate 60,704, forward strand.
GATTTTCTCTTTAAAAAACTCTCTCTCGAGTGTAGAGCATCGAAGGCCAACTGGAAAGTAGTCTTCTATGAGATCCAGTGTACTTTCCAAGAAATCCAAATGAACAACTCGAGTCCTCAACGAATTCTCGTTGAACCATCGCAACGGTCTCAAATAATCCGTCACAAAAAGGGTGATTTTTTCAAATTTTCTCTCTTTTAGCAACATCAAATTTTCCAAAGAAAGTGGAATTTTTAAGTGTTCACAAAAAGACAATCTTTCAAGGAGTTTCTTGTTGAAATTCGCGAATATTTCAGCTTCATCAAGTACTTTGAAACGAAAAAACTCCAGAATTCCTTCAAATTCCAAAAAGTTGATTCTCCTTTCAATTAGGAGCTTTTTGGAGAATTTAAGTCTCGGCAAGGTTTTCCCGATCTCTTTTGCCATTCTAAATGAAAGCGGATGCTCGGATGAGCCGTTTGGATGAATGACAATAGTGACCATTTTGCAGAGGTCGATATTTTCGAGAATACGATTAGAAGAATGTGTTTCTAGAGGCCAAATAAAAGAATCTTTTTGAAGAAAAACCTCTAGCCATTTCAGTCGATCACCATCGTATCGAAGAGCAAAATTCAGAGAGTCAACCGATTTTCCGAAAGGTCCATTGTGGAGAGATTTTTGGCGAATCAAGGAATTTGCTTGTAAAAGCTTTGTTAAGCTTTCGGCAGAGCATTTAGCAAGGATTGATTCTTGTAACTCAGCGGGAAACGATGAAAAGGGAAAACTGTAAGTTGAGCCCATTTCAAAGAAGCAAGAAAATGAGGAAATGGTGAAATGACGGACTTGTGCTAGGAAATTTTCTTGCGCAAAACGAGAAGTTAAAAGCGAATTTTGATTCTTTCAATTGACAAATTTATTGATTTTCCACAATAAAAACATCGATTTTCTTTTTAGCCGAGTTCGAATGGTTTGATCTTTGCCCAAAAAACATCAACTCGGTTTTAGGTGACGCTCTGGGTGCACTACTATTAGATAAAATACGGTATTTCAATTATGTGTTTATTTGAAATACTTTGTGACAAAAATTGTAGAATTTTGAATTTTGAATGATCAAAAAATAGCTTCTTTTGTTGAAGCTTTGTTTTTGACAGTTTTGTTTTTTAAAAAAAACATTTGATCCATTTTTAGGGTCAATAAATGAAAATGAAATGTCAGTATTCTTTCAAGAGGCGCTTTTCAACCGAACTTAATAGTAAACCCTAGAACCTAGAAGCTTCAAAGATAAGAAAGCCCTATCTTCCCTCTACAAAACATCTTTTGAGCCAAACGGGAAAGCTTTTGTTTTCAGACTTTTCAAATGATCGAACTTAAGCATTCGAAAATGCGGTGATGAAGAGTTTTCCTTTTTTAAATTTAAATTTAAACATTTCTATCCAACAAACCCACTTTGGTGTTGAAATAAAAAACGTAGAGAATGTTTAATTAAGTCTCCACTCAAATTTTCAAATCAATCTGTTCAGTCGTTTTCTCTGAGTGATATTTTGTCGATTTCTAACAAACCATGGGTTTCGCTTTTCATGTTCAGTCGTGTTCCAGACGAATCCAGACGCTTTTCATTATGGGTTCCAAACGAATCCAAACGCTTTTCATCATAGGTCCCAGACGAATCCAAACGCTTTTCATTATGTGTTTCAGACGAATCCAGACGCTTTTCATTATGGGTTCCAGAAGAATGCAGACGCTTTACATTATGTGTTCCAGACGAAATCAGACGCTTTTCATTATGTGTTCCTGACGAATCCAGACCCTTTTCATTATGTGTTCCAGAAGAATCTGTCGAAGATGTATAGGGCTTTTATATAAAACTCCTATGACACTTCGAGCTTGAAACAAGAATAAGAAACAGTCTATTTAAAAATGTCTCTCATAGCATGTGCATTGACCCTATAAAAGTTCTAAAAGCTTTACTCATCAAAATTTGATTTGAATAACTTGAACAAATCTTTATATGTATAATCTACTTCTTAAATGCAACTTAAAAACCCTTCACGAGTCTCAAATTCTCTGTGAATTTAAGATTTCAAAGATTGAAGATATTTAAACGTGTAAATTTGCTAAAACTAAGCACAAAACTGGGACTTTCATCTAAAAAGTCTAAAAGTCTTCAGATTTCAAAGAAAATTTGAGTATTTTTGAATGAAATTGATTTTAGATGCATTTCTCTGATCAAAAAATGTTCTCAGCTCAAGAAATTTATCCACAAGACAAATAAATCGTGAAAATTTGATAGATAAATTGTGAGCCTTTTTAAAGCCATCGATTTTCAGCTTAGTGTAGCAAATATTCAGAAATTTAATTGAATTCGTCGTTATCTCGAATGCATTGACATATTTGAGATTGGGTAGGAAAGTTTTTGCATCGAGCAAATGCTCGAACTCTCTTTTGGCCATTTCGCTTGTTCCAAAATGGGGTAAACAGTGTAAATGAAGGGTTTTAAAGCTAAAAGTCTTCAGATTTCAAAAAGAAAATTTGAGTATTTTTGAATGAAATTGAGTTTAGATGCATTTCTCTGATCAAAAAATGTTCTCAGCTCAAGAAATTTATCCACAAGACAAATAAATCGTGAAAATTTGATAGATAAATTGTGAGCCTTTCTTCCCGGGAACAGAACTTTGGAATAAACTCGCGCATCCAGCCACATCGACATCATTTGAGATTGTTTTTTGGTAGAAAAAGTTTTTTCGTTTCTGATCTCGAATGTCGAGTAGTAGTGGATGATCCTGGATTCGCATTTTCTCGAGATCGACACTCAGATTTCTCAATCTTTCCACTAAAAGTGCCCCTTTTTGCGAGCCACCACCAATCCTCTTCAGTCCAGCGATCGGCTTGAAAATGTCTTGCAGCTCGACGAACAGGTCATCGATTGTCTCATTCGAGAAATACTTTGCCCCAACCATTGTCACCGTGTCAAAGTCGATTTGATTCTTGTGAACGTCTCGAATCAATTGCACAAATTTCTTCCACATTCCATCGAAAGTCTCGAGGGTTAAGAGACGTAAGTTGAGCTGAGATAACTGTTTCCAAGGGGTTTTCTGACTAGCCCAAGTCAATGTTGGGCATTGTTGAAGGGATTCGTCGAATAACTTTCCTAAACATTTCTTCCAGTCACCACTTGATCGATCAATTCTCAATTGGATTCGATTAAAGCCATCGATTTTCAGCTTAGTGTAGCAAATATTCAGAAATTTACTTGAATTCGTCGTTATCTCGAATGCATTGACATATTTGAGATTGGGTAGGAAAGTTTTTGCATCGAGCAAATGCTCGAATTCCTTTTCGGCCATTTCGCTTGTTCCAAAATGGGGTAAACAGTGTAAATGAAGGGTTTTTAAAGCGACAACATCTTTCAATAAAGCCCAAAAATGTTGATTTGAAATTGAGAGTTGTAGATCGGCTAAGTGAATCACATTGTTTGTGAGTCGAAAGATGAGATCGAGATTTTGGAAAGAGACTAGGAAATTCACTTCGGAAATCACCGAATCGTCGACGGTGATTCCATAAATCGGGATTTTCACCTCAATCGAGTCGATTTTCTTCGTCGAAAAAGGCTTCTTCCTGATCAGCTCTCGATTCGTTTTGTTGCTTTGGAGTAGCTTTGGAATCTCGGATAGTGTAGTCGAGTTTAGGACACATTTTTGTAGTTCTGGTGGTAATTTCGTGTAAGTGAAAGTCATTCCGTTAGATCGTAGAAATATTGTTTAGAATTTGGAAAAAGATTGATCAGAAATGCGGAAGTTTAGGAGAATGTTAAAGTGCCCAAATGAATGTGTTTGGTTTTTCTGGACAAAGTGAGTCGACTAGATGATTAAGAGAGGACGAAAGAAAGGACGAAAGAGACGAAAGAGACGAAACAGCTGACCTTTTTTGTGCCATCGAATGACAAAGAGAGGAAGAAGATCAATGACAAATTGGATGGAATGCAACAAGAAAGTGATTGAGAAAAAGATCAGGACAAAAAGCATATTGAGTGATGGAGAATGCACGTGTGAAATTTCGATTTTACTGTTATTGGGTTGGTGAATTGAAAACTGCCGGCTATTGTCATATGTGACAGTTTGAGCACTTCCTTCAAAAGAGACCCATTTTGGTGTCAATGGAAAAGTTGTAGAGAATCAAAAATGAAGCTATCCAAATTTTCAGAAAGATTCAAAAACTCGTTTTTAAGAAATGCCAAATTTACGAATTTTCACAAAACGCAATAGTTTGCAATACTCGTTCTTATATTCTTTCTATATATTTATGTATTTATGTATGTTCTCTTATGGAGTACAGTTCTTTGAGGCCTTATCTACAGTGTGACCAGAAAATACGTGGAATTTTTCAGAAAAAAAATCAGAACTAACAACTTTTTTCCGAGAAAATTCCACAAAACAGTAAATTTAAACAACAATAAACTTGAAAAGCAAAAAAAAACTTTCATAAAATGCTCAAAATTGCCTCCCTGGGCCTCAATACACTTCTTGAGTCACTTGGGAAAGTTGCGAATGATGGTCGCACACTCTTTCACAGTAATATCATTCCAGGCCCGGGTCAATGCGACTTTCAAACCCGCCACTGCCCTTTCTTCAAGAGTTGCCGATGGTTTTAAACGTTGTGCTTTGGTTCGATGGTAAAAATTACTGGATGGTGTTGTGCGGTCACCATGATGTTTTACTTTTATTCAACTACTGTTCTATTCAAATACTTTATTCATTAACATTCAAAGCTTTTGCTACTTTATTAAACCATTTCAACGAAGGGAAATGCTAGGAAGAGTTGAGGACATGTTGGAAGATCAAAGATTTATTGAAATGCCGTCTATATATGTATTCGACTCCAGATTGTCATGTGTTGATCCTCTCAGATGCTTGATAGAGCTTTTGATCGCTCCTCAAACGTTTTCAACACCTTTAGTATGGATGGTTTGATTTTTAGGGATCGATAAAATCGTTAAACTCCTCAAAAAGTTCCAAAACGTATGAGAATTGCGCACCATTTATGCACTGCACTGTTGCGTGATGATATTGCTGATTAAAATATTTGATTTCTCGATGCCCACCCATCACTTACAATTAGGTACAATTACAATTAGGTACAATGTTACAACGTTTTGTTGAAAGTAATCGAAGTTTTTTTCTTTGTGGAAATAATGCAGTTGATGTGAAAGCCAAAAAACGATGATTAAAATGAAAGTTGAAACAAATCAAGAAGATAAAAAGCTCAATCGACTCAAAAGAAGTTCGAACTGAATTCCTGTAACTTAAATCTTGTAAATGTAAATGAATTCCTGTAACAGTAATGCAAAAAGTTTAATAATTTAACATTTGATCAGAGTCGTAGCATTTGAGGTGACTTGAGCTTTTGACTGATCATTAGACATGACATGACACTTTGACACTTAGACTCATAAGCACAAGTTTAATGTTGATCTAATTGTGGGCTTTTATTAGCTACAAAGATAAATAATTAACATAAATATAATGTATACCGTGGTTACCGGTCATTTATTTTGCACACACATAATCACAATTTACACATTAAGACCTAGGGAATATTCTATCGTTTGTGAGGATGGGACGATGTAGGAGATAATGTAGGAGATGATGTAGGAGACGTTGTAGGAGACGATGTAGAAAACGATGTAGGAGATGATGTAGGAGGAGAAGGCTACCCGCTTTATATGAGCTTGCGCCTTACACAAGGCTACCCATTTGGATCCCTGGTTATCCCAATCCCGAGGAGAAGGGGCGGTCTTGGGAACCAGTTCACCATATGAGTGCGGTTACCTACATCACTCGGTTCAGGGAAACATTTGAATAATTTAACATTTAATCAGAGTCGATTAGATCAGAGTCGTAGCATTTAGGGTTACTTAAGCTTTTGACTGATCATTGCAATTAGACTCATAAGCACAAGTTTAATGTTGATCTAATTGTGGGCTTTTGTTAGCTACAAAGATAAATAATTAACATGAATATGAACGTAAATAAAAGGAAATTTGAAGTGAATGGGGTAACGAGGTGAAATGAACGCTTTTTACACTGAATTTTTACAATGAACGATTTATATGTTCATCATTGCACAACACGTTATTTTCTCTTTTTTTTTTTTACTATGACTCATGAATTTTAGAACAGAAAGGGCTTCTAGAAACAAGAAGAACTATAAAAAATGCCTAAAACATGGCGTTCCAGAAATGAATGTCATTCTTTCAAAACAACCGACACATTGCACAATAATGACGGAAAAGAGAAGGGTGGACGTTCTCGGAAAGAGAGACTTTTCTGTCTCTTCCTTGAGAGAAAAGAATAAAAAAATTGTCTTTGCTCATTTTTTCAGTTCCTTTTTTCACTGAAGTTGAAATTTAAACAGTTCAAAGATTTACCTTTTGATATTCCTTCAATTTTTGTGTCTTTTCACTGTTTTAGCCGTTAAAGTTCACACTCAAAATACTGTTTTGTGGTTTTGTTTTGTTGCATTTGTACATTTTTATGTAGTGCCTTTAAAAAAAACTTTTATCAAATTACTATTGTTACAGAATGGAGTCAATGGTGTGGCTGAAGAGAAGCGAGGAGCTTCGAGTTGCCGGCAAGGCTTTCTCGGGGCTTAAAGAAGCGAAAATGAGACAAAAGTCCCTGAAAACAGTTTGTTTAATTTAAAATAATGCTATTAAATCTCTTGTTAGCAAATTTGTTTTTGAATCACTTGGCTTCAAGTTCTGTTTTTTTCAAATTTTTGAATCGCTTTGAAAGTGAACCTAGGCAAATTTTCTATTGTTTACGAATGAGATTCGACTGTTTTGCTAGAGTAGTGTTTTTCATTTTTACTGTAAAATGTAAAATTTCTCAAATTTTCAACAATAAACTTTAGAAAACATCCGAATCAGAGCGTTTACAACTGCTAGCTACAAAGGGACGAAAGGCGCGAGAACAACAGGTATTTCACATTTAACTATTAGGTTGTCTCATAAAAATCCAGAGATTTTGAATTTCATTTATTTTCAACGCATAGAAACAACAAAGAATCAGGATCAAACGATCTGCCCAATGCCGCGGGCGCGAGTGAAAATAGTCGTTCAATCCGTTCTCGTGCTCGCTCTCATCTTTGAACTCTTTATCACGTCAAAAATCCTTTAGCAACAAGAACAAGTGATAGTCAGAAGGGACAATGTCTAGAGAAGACGGTGCATGAGGAACGATATTCCAGTCTAAGTTCTTCTTCACAAAATCGATCGACCTTTCTGATTTCATATGAAATTTAACGTTGCTTTCTTCAATTTCTTCCCTCTTTTCCTTTTCGCAGACATCACCATACAGCAGTCATTCGTTCACAGCAACGTCAAGCCAATTTCAGGGTTGATCCAGTTTCGCAGGAGTCGGTGCTTCAAAATCGATCGATCCACTTTCTGGGTTGGCTGCTTCCCCTCTTCCGGTTGATCCTCGTGTTGCCCGTCTTGAGTTTGTGAAAACATTCCTGTGCAGTACTCGTTCCAACGGTTCTGTTGCCATAAAATTGATTGATTTCTCGTGCTGCTTTGGGCGCTGAAATCCCTCTTGAAAATCGTTGGAGCAGTTGGGCGTGGATTTCTTCTCGAGTTTGCTTCATTCGATCGACTGCAACTCCCTTCTCGTGTCGATTCCTAAAAAATGAATGTTAGTGCAAGAAAGAAGAAATTTTTAGCATGAAAAAGAAAAAAAAAGAAATACAAAACGTTGTGAGCGAGTACTGATCAAAACAAAAATCTCTTGGTTTTTATGGGACATTAGTGGCAAACAAGTTTAACGTTGATAGTTTGACCTTTAAATATTCATTTATTCTTTTTCAAAATTTATGATTTAAAAAATAAATCCAAGTGTTTATGACTCAGACAAACGCTTCAAACGAAAAATTACTGCCTATGCCAAATTTGATCCGAATACGACGACTTTTCCTAATCGGTTTGTTTTTATTTTAATCAAGTTTATTATTTTATATTTTATTAGCTTGGTAAATATGAAAGGTTATTTTTTACAAAAAATATTGCCCTGTCGTTACGAAGAACATTCCCTGTCTAGGATTTTTCTCAATAATATGTCAAAATGTGCTCATGTTTTTTTTGCAAAAACATTTTTGTTTTGAACAATATTTGTATTGTTTCAGCTCGGCAAAGATGGATAACCAAAAATTTAAAATCAGGGCCGCCATTTTCTTTGAATTCAAGTTAAACAAGAAAGCTACGGAATGCCATCAGAACATTTGTACTGTTTTTGGAGAAGCTACTCTTACTTACAAACAATGTTGTGTTTGGTACGGTCGCTTCAAAACGGGAAACGAGTCATAGGAAGACGCACCACATGGAAAGCCGCCGATTACTTTGGACGATCAGCTGTTACTGAACGAGGTCGACTTGGATCCATCGCAAAAGTGTAGAGAATTAGCAGAAAAGTTCGGATGCACTCATGTTACCATTTACACGTTCTTGGGAAATCATATCGAAGCGGGAAATGGCTCCCCACGACCTCACTGATGCCCACAAAGTCACACGAGTCACCTTGAGCTCTGTTCTTCTACGTAAAGCTAGCCATCGTGACTTTTGGAAGTATTTTTTGACATCTGATGAGACTTGGCTTTCGTATGAAAATATTCAACTCTATGGACAGTGGCTGAGTTCGAAGCGGACCTCTCATTCTATCCCGAAGCCTCCGAAAAAGTTATGCTTTGTGTGTGGTGGAATGCTAAGGGATTGGCTCATTTGGAAATATTAGATAAAGGAGACACTGTTGACGGAAGACTTTATGCAGAACAAATGGGTCGAGTCGATCCAGCATTGAGGAAAAAGAGGATCGATCCATCGAAGGTCAGATTTCTTCACGACAATGCTAGGCCTCACATTTCAAAGATCGTCCACGAACAAATCGACAAGTTGAGCTGGAAACTTCTTCCACACCCACCATACAGCCCTGATCTAGCCCCATCGGATTACCATCTCTTTCGGTCAATGAAACAAGCAGTTTCTGGACAGCAGTTCAAACAAAAGCAGGACATCGAAAATTGGGTTGCCAACTATTTTGCCTCTAAAAATCTTTAATTTTACGAGGACGGTATTCGTGATTTGGGGCAACGTTGGAAAGAAGTTATTAATGCTTGTGGTGAATACATTTGATTTTGAAAGTGCTTAAATAAATTTTTCTGTTATGTTAAAAATGATCAAAAAAATAACCTTTCATATTTACCAAGCTAATATATTTGATGTTTTGTAATGTATAATGTTTTTCAATAGATCAGAATATTTTGCTAAAAATATCATTGGGATTTTTCAAGGAAACGATGGAGTGACTTATGAAGCAAACCAATCCTTTCCACGAGAGAATCTCTGGACTCTTGCTGAAATCATTAATGATGGTTAGTTTGATAAACTTTTTTATATTCTTACTAGTTAAGTTCTCACTAGCTAAGTTCTTATTAGTCAGATTTATTTTCATAAATCTAGGAGATGCTTACGTGATATTGAATGAGATTTGGGAGTACTCGCTTGGCAAGAGAATTAGTCGACAAGAGTCCACGCTCTTTGGATTGGCGCTTTGTGCTCGGTGAGTGGTGAAAATTTAGATTTAATAGCTTTTTGTTGTAGATTTTATGCGTATTCACTATCAAATTTCGTATTTTAGTTACCGTGTGTGTGCCGTGAATGAAAAGAAAGAGAACGAGCGCCCAATCACCGCAGCCTATCGTGCATATCTCAACGCAATGCATCTCACCGCCCTCAGCCTCGTTAATCATGTAATTTGAATTATATAGCTAGTATTTTAAAGCTAAAAACTATTCAGATCTGTCCTGGCTCAGTTGATCTTTTCCAATTCATCGATTTCTGCAATCAGATCACCGACAAAACCAATAATGGCAACACGGCGGTGATTTGGGAGCCGGCTATGAAGGAAGCGATTTTCCAATGGTTTGCTAATAAATTTATAGATATATTTGCATATATTACTAGCTAAATTACTAGTTGTGAGTTTATTAACTTGAATATCTAGGTATTCTTCAAAAAGCCCCGAGGAGTTGGCCTTTGAAGTAACCAAGTGCTCGAAATTTGGTCGATGGTCTCACCAATTGCTGTTCAAGCTCTGCGATGCTAAAGTTTGTAAACTTTGTAATCATTATTTGGAATTAAACTTCAAATAGTCGACATATTTTGGTCTTATGCCAAGTATAGAATGGCCATCATGTCAAAGTTGGGCACGGTGTACTTTAGAAAACGATTTGTTCGCTTACGCGTGAAATGAATCAGTATCCACCTTTTACCAAGTAGAAGTAGTTTTCTAAATGCCTGGATTGTGATGAACCTCCGAACAATAATATTAAAGGTTAAACATATTAAACACCACACCCTATCATGATTGTTTGTTAACTTTAGAGTAAAGGTTAAACAACAAATGTTTGCTCTTGAATTTCAGGTGACTTTGCTCCAATTCGATCCACAGCAACTCGTGATTGAGCAAATCTACCGCTACATTTCCCATGGAGCGCTGTCAACGAGAAAGCTCCGTGTAAGCGATACTGAAATAGAGAAATGGTATTATACTTGGGAGCAACTCAATTCGTGAGTACCGTTGAAATGATCATTCAAGTGGCATTTTAAAGAGAGAACGACTCAAAGGCCCTCGATCTAATCGAAGCGTTTAAATGGATGAACAAGGACACCGTTGTTGATGCCATCCGATCTCATCGTCTCTCCTATGAACATATTCCCGCTGAATACCTTGAGTTGAGTGCCGTTTGGGAGGCGTTAATTGATGGGATGCCGTATGCTTTTCTTCTCGATTGTCTCGAGAAAATCGCTATCGTTAGCAATATACGACATAAGAGGTACAATTTATCAAAACTTTTGAATGATATATGGCAATTAAATACTTTAGTGTTGGTAAATTTTAGATTTTCATTGGAAAACAAACAAGATTTGAGAAATTAAGTTTTGAAAATCCTGTTGTTCTTCTTGTTCTTCAATCTGTTCATGAATCTGTTCTTGAACCTGTTCCTGAATCTGTTCCTGAATCCGTTCTTGAATCTGTTCTTGAATCTTTTCACGAATCTGTTCTTGAAGCTGTTCTTGAATCTTTTCATGAATCTGTTCATAAATCTGTTCATAAATCTGTTCATAAATCTGTTCTTGAATCTGTTACAATCTTGACAAATTCTGTGGTAGATTTAAACTTGTTGTTCATTTAGAAGCCTTCTTTTGGTGTGTGAAAATGTAGCTAAACTTTAAATATTTAGAAACCCGTTGATCGCGAAGTTGTGCCAAAAGTTGAGCGACAAAGACACGATCAAAGAGTCGAAAGTGAACCCGGTTCAGGTAAATGTTTTTTTGAGAAACATTGACTATGTTAATATCCTTGTTCGTTACATAGAACTTGTAAGAAACCGTGACATTGATTAAATGTTGATCTAACAAAAATCACCACTGCTTAGGTGTTGATGGCCATTGAGGATCTGCAGGACAGTCGACTAGCACCACAATTGCAATCTAAAAATCAAATCGTTGAAGCACTTGAGCTGGTCAGAATTTGGAAAAAACTTTAACACTCAACATTACATATAACTTTAAATTGAATTACATTTAAACTAAAAATATTTCAGGCTTTTACTCGCTCTTTTGATACCGAAGCACTCACCGGGAAAAGTATCTGTTTTGGAGTGGATTTCAGTGGTAGAATTTACACTTAAACATAAGAAAAACATTTATAAATAACTTAAAAAGATAAAATTTAAAGGTAGAAATTTTTTTAGTCGCAATGACAAATGCTAACGACGAGCCCAGCACGATCACGCGTAGCAAGGCGGCAGTGATGATGATGATTGGGTTGAGAAGTGGGGCTAAGGTTAGGAAATAGATAAGAGAACCTAAAACAAATTGAAGATTTATTATCTAACTTAATTAAAAGAATGAATGATAATATTGTTCCAGGTTGAAGTGATGAACTTTGATCGACGTCAACACAACGAATTTCAACACTGCCACTTTGACAGACGGACACCCATACAGCAAATTTGTCAAAATTTTGACCAAGTTGAAGGGTTTGTTTAAAACTAGAAGCTTAAGCACTCAATTTTTCAAAGAAAAAACTTTGCTAGGCTTTAAGAAATTACTTTTTACATTAAAAACAAAAACATTATCGATTTATGTATATCATAGTACAGTCGAACCTCTCTATAACGTAACTCACGGACGGCTATAGCTCACGTTATATAGAGGTTTACGTTATATAGAGTGCCGTTTTATATAGCTTAACGTCGGCCGGGACCGGTCACGCCTTACGTTATAGAGAGGTTTACGTTATATCGAGGTTCGTTATAGAGAGGTTCGACTGTATATCTATTGGGTTGTCCAGTTATGAATGCGCGTTTTTTACTATTGTTTTTTACTATTTTGTAAATTTCTCAAGATACCGGAATCAAGGAAAAGATATATATGAGTATTATTCGAAAGCTCAAGATCTCCTCTACATTTTGATATAAAAAGTTTTTGAATTTCTTCAGCTTTTGGGCAAATTGACTGCACAGAAGAAGAGGTGGCCAAAAAATGGAAGGATGCCTTTGGATCAAGTTTTGGCTCCGCTCAAATTGAGTTAACCGTTTACTGTTTGGCCAATAGATATATCAATACAACTTTTTTTAAAAAAATATAACAATTTCAGAGCATCTTTGCTTTTCTTTTCTTTTCTGGGCGATTATTTTACACCATAAAACTTGAGGAATAGCTAAGCTAAAATGGGTTTTTTTCGAAAACGATCTCTCCCTTTGTGCAGTCAATTTCCCAAAAAGTTCAATGAATTCAAAAACTTTTTTATTCTAAAATGTAGAGGAGATCTTCAGCTTTCGAATGATATATAACACTCATATACATCTGTTCGATATCTTGAGAAACTTATAAAATAGTAAAAACGCGCATTCATAACTGGACAACCCAATAATATGATTTTATGCTCTTTCAGGATGCACCATTTTTGTTCTGTAACAAAAAGTATTCAGCTGGAGTGTTTGGATTATAGGGTGGATGAACTACCGTAGGCTTGGGAAAGTGTATAAAAGGAGAAAATTTAGCAAAAATTTTCATTCTGGTTCAATCGTTAGCAGAGTTTTTAGTTTAGTATAAGATGCTCATTCGATAAACCATCACCCTGAAATTTCGGAGTATAAAATACTATTTTGTGCTATGAGCGTAGAAATAGCGTAATGAAATGAAGCTTTCGAAGCGAAGCACAAAACATCAATTTATCGTCCTCTATCCCTAACTTTTCATTTTACATTTAGTGTGCTTCACTAAACTCAAATTTCAAGAAAGACAAGACAAGACAAGACACACAAAAACAATAAAGTTTTTACAGATGTGGGAGATTAACGTGTGATATGTGCCATCATTATCCAGACATCGACTGCAATGAATTGATCATGTGGGCGACAAGAAACTCAAAAAAGTTCGACTGTTTCTGTGTCATCACTGCTCGTTATTTGGACCATGGTGCAGATGTGGGTTAAAAATAGATATTTGATGATGAGTTTTCTAGGAATATAATGCATTAAATGAATATCGAAAGAACTATGTCCATGAGGCAAGGCTAATGGTTATTGCGATGAGATCGTATGAAGATGATCTCTGGCTTGAGGATCCGAGTGATATGGGAGTGGTGAGTTGATGAAAAGCATGAAAATTATTAAAACAATGTGAACAATGTGTAAAAGTATCAGTAGATACACATTGTAGCTGATAAATGTTGTTAAGATGTTTGTCGTTTATTCAAAATATAATATTGTTTAGCTGCATGTCAATGGCTTCAATTCGGACCTCCCCGAGATCATGATGTCATTCATTAAAGGAGATATTTAACGAAAGAAAAAACAAAAGAAAACTTTACTTAGAACTTTCAAATTTAATTTCATTTAATAAACTTTGACTAAACATTTTAATCGGCATCAGAAAACATCAGAAAACCCATCTCGTGATTTCTCGTATCAAAACACTGTAGTGTTTTCCTGAAAATAAGGCTTTTAAATTCCTGAAAACTGTAATGCTTTAAAATTGTTAAATGGTCTCTTTGAATTCGGCTCTCTACGGGGGATGGCTGTACGAGGGGATGGCTGTACGAGGGGATGGCTGTACGGGGGATGGCTTTCAATTAGAGTATTTAGTTGTACAGGATCAAGATTGTGATAATGTTACATCCAAGAGAAGGCTTGCAAAATATTCTAATCGTAAGTTTCTACATTAAACATTTAAATTTTATTTCTGGTCTCTTTGAATTCGGCTCTCTACGGGGCGCCTCCAGAAGGGGGCCTTTTCTCATACGCCAACCTTCCGTTTCCTCTAAAAGCCCCCACAGTTTCTTTTTTAATCGAGTTATTAAATTCTGGAACATTTTACCCTCTCATGTTCGTGGTATTCCCACCATGGCTAGATTTAAAACCGCAATTTCGGCAATTGATTTGACTGCTCTGTGATTCTCTCTTGAGGTATCTATTTATCTTTTGGGTGTGTTTTGAGTGATGTCCCGGATAATTATTGTGATCTTCTTTTGTCGCTATTCAACTGAATAAAGCATGTATCGGTTTTTTTTTGCTTTTTAACGCAAACGTTTGTTAACGCAAACGCTTTTTAACGCAAACGCAAACAAAAGCATATATATATATATATATAAAATCTTCCTGAAAATTTGGCAAGTTATGCAATTGAGTGTGCTCTATCTTTTTTATATAAACACCAAAGGAGGTTTATGTGGAAAAAACTGTTTTTTTTTTTCATTTTGATTAGCTTTGTTTGAGAGTTTATAAGCTCCACAAAAGAAAAGCTTTGTGGAATCTCTCAAAAGTCATTTTGTAGAGAAATCGTGGATCTTTTTGATCCTTTTAATGAAACAAAACGTGTATTTAAAATAATACGTGAAATAATACGTCGTATTGTTTCAGAAGAAACGTTTAGGTTCATCTTCGCCTTGATTTTGGTGCAAGTCGTCACATTGTTGGAGGCTTTTCGGAGAATCCTTCGTTGATCATACGCGGAAAATAGCGAAATTCAGTCAGAATGAATTGTTGTTCCATATCCGTTTGGATTCTTGACAAAAGAATTGATAATCCATGGATCACGACCCAAATCTCCAGGAATTTGGCAATTCGATAAGCCTTGAGCCTTCTTTGTCACGATTTGCCCTTCCTCGAAATCGGAGAGCGGTTTTCCTCGTGGCATTTCCTGAAAAAAATAAAACTTAGTCATAACTTTATGTAAAATGCAGCGGAAAGAAAAAAAAGAAGATTATAAAGGACAAAATAAAGTGAGGGTATAAGTGAGGGACGCATTTTTTGAAAGTACGGGCGCTTTGAAAAAAATTAAATACTAAAAAACTTTTGCCCAGTTGTGAATTGGCCAAAGACAGTTTTTTGGAAAATTGCAAAATAGAATTTTCGCCTCTTTGCTAGTCGAAAATTGAGAAATGAGTCGATTCTTTTGTCCTAATCGTATTTTTTTTAATTTAAAAGAAATTAAACCTACCGTAAATACTGTAATAGTACCCCACCCGCCCTCGTACAGTCGCGTAGTCGCAAAAGTTTTTTAGTATTTCATTTTTTTCAAAGCGCCCGTACTTTCAAAAAATGCGGCCTTCGTATCAAAAAATAGCTGAAATTCAGGGCTATTTTTTGATACCTAAGCGCGCATTGTAGCATAAAGCAGTGTCGAGAAAAACTCGTTCAAAGCTAGACTACGCAACACTCCGCACCGTCATTATGAGGGTGGGGTACTATTACAGTATTTACGCTAAGTTTTAAGCCCTGCACCATAGCTAGCTCTGTCGTGTAGTCTAGAAACTAAAACTTCTATTATTACTAGAAAAAACCAGGTATTTATTGTATCTTTTGTCTAGCCGAGAGTGCTGTAATTTCCTGTAAACAGTTTCAGTTTCGTTTAGTGTCAGTAACAACTGAAATCTCATTTTTTCCAGCGATACAACCAACTCGATGCAACAAATCCAATTGGACGAGCCGCTTCACCGGAAGAGGTTTCATCTATGAACTGATATTTAAGCGTTTTAAGGATTTGAAATGAATTCTGAAATAAAATCTCAAAAGTTCACAGTTTGCCCGACAGTTTGTCCGACAGTTTCCCCAGCAGTTTCCCCAGCAGTTTCCCCAGCAGTTTCCCCAGCAGTTTCCCCAGCAGTTTGCCCAACGTTGAACACAATCTGTGTTGAAGATTGAAAAACGAAACCACATCGCTTGAATAAACCGTTTGATTCTTCTAAAAAATTCTACGCAAACAACGTTCGAATTGAAACGATTTGTACTCTCACTTTTGAATCAAGCCATCAATTTTTTAGAAGAAAACCAAGTTCGCCCCAAGTTTGAGCAAACGATTTACAAATTTTCCAGGTATATATATTCCAGGGTGTGCTATAATTGTCGGCGCACACTGTAATATTGGGTTTTGAAAAATGGGAGAACAAAGTTCTCAAAGTAAACAAACAAAGAACAAAGTTTTTTTCCTTAAATTTGATCTTTTTGGTTCTTAAAATTTTCAATAAAAACATCTCTGTGAAAGTGAAAAATGATCATTTTTACGAAAAGAGTAAAAAAAAGGGAGATTCGGAGAATGAAAGAGAGAGATAAATGTGAGGAAGAGAAAAGAAACGAAAAAGAACACTTGCATCACCATTTCACAGCATATAACCACCGTTGAGTAGTTGATTTTTTTGAAAACATTTTCCTATTATTCAATCATGAACAATTTTCCACTATCAACCCTTCCGAATGACCTAAAAAGGTCGATAATTCTATCAACAACTAACTCATTTCTGCTACTGAAAGTGAATCGAAATCTGCGAAATGAAATACTTTTGAATGGACCTTTCTCGAAGCGAATCGAGTGGGTAAATGTGTTTTTAAATTCAATGGATTGGATCGGGAAACGATTTCTGCCGAATGGAAAACCGTTGAGCAAATCGAGGAACAAATGGCGTTTGTGTGTCTCGATTTCTGGCCACTCTGTCACCCATATTGGGCTAGGCGACGAACAAATCGGAATCGACAAAGTTGCGTTCCCGAAACGTTTCGAGAAACAACTATTTCGTTTATTTTCGAAAATCAATTCCCCTAGAAAGTTCCGATGTCGAGTGAGAGACTCTTTCGAATCGAAATGGACCACACGGGAAGCCGAGTTGAAAGAGATATTTCGGAAACTTGTAAACGGTTTTAAAAGTGTTAAAGCTTTTGCCGAATTAAGCCTTCATTCGACAATTTGCGAAGGCCAAAATCTATTCGAGATTCTAGCCGAGAAACGGATCGTTTTCAACAAATTAGACCTCGATTTTCAGTTTGAATATCTGAAAACAAATCCGATAAAGACTCGCCCAGAGGAGTGTTGTTATATCTCATGGAAAATGTCGACAGATTCAATAAAATCGATCATTTCAGATCAATTACAAAACCCGATGATTCCGGTTTTTTTCTATTGTAAACCTGAAGACGAGACTTATGCGGAGATCGAAGAAATCATTTGTGTCACTTTTGAAATGAAAAGTTGTCTGGATGAAAAACTTCGACGAGAAATCTCGGAAAGATTAACGATTGATTATGGAAAACAAAATTTCGACGATTGGTCGTTGGAAAGACGTGTGAATCGAAGAGAAGAATGGACAGGCCATTGCACGTGGATGGGTTACTTTATGAGAAAGCTCTCAACCGACAAGTGTCTCATCTTAAAACTCGAAGTTTATACCGAATTTTACAAAGGAGAAACCCTTGGAAAGTATTTGTTGTGTTGTGCTATTGATGTTTTGTCGTCAGAAGAAAGCACACACTCATCGTGAACATTCGAGCTCTGGTGCACTGATTTTATTGAGTATTTTGAGTGGATCAAGGGAGGAAACTTTAGAAATTCGTCCCGAATTGCAAATTTTATTTCAACATTTTTGCTTTATCACTGTTTGTATCGAAAATGTGACCCTCTCTTTGAAATGTTCATTTTTTTTATTTGTTAAGAGATTTTCCCAGTATTTAATTGTTTGAATCAATAAAATATCACTGTTTTTTTCATGAACGAGAGAAACGAGAAATACAAAAAGAAATGATGCAATACATGCAAAAATTCATGACCGACTTCTATACAAACATTAATGTTTTATGGAAAGTGATACTTCTTGATCACTAATCGATTCAAAGATGTTTTCAGAAAATCGATTTTCACCTGAAGTTTTTTTTGCCATTACTATCACTCTTCAGATTGACAGGATTGATTCTCATTTCTCTCCGATCTCACTCCAATTGTATTCTCCGAGAGAGCTTTCAGTAGCTTCACCCCATCTTAAAGACCTTCTATTGGGTTGGGGAGAATGAGTCGGCGCCGAAAATGAAAAAAATGTCTAAAACTTCTATTCGACTTCGTCAAATAATATGCGTTTGATATGAGTAGAATGGTATAATAATATAATTATATTTGCTTCAAACAGCGATAGGGAAGCGATCGGTGATTTAATGAAAAAAAAATGAATTTGTTCATTGGTTTTAAAAGGGTTGTGGTCACTGAACTAACCAGTGTCATTGATAGTGTTTGTCATTGATTTCATGCCAAGGTGGCGGGTATGATAAATTATATTAAACATTGAGTATCAAAGCAAAAATCAAAATACAAGGCAAAGCAAAGAAAAATCAAAAACCTAAATTTTAGAAATTCAACTCTGATCACTGCTTCGAACACAGTAGCACTGAGATGCAATACACGAGCCACCAAGTGGATGATGTTTCTGTTGTCGACAGCACGCGTTGCAGCAATAGTTGCAGTGGTAGGCGGTTTTCGGGCAATTCGCCTCGCATTCAGCCGTATGTACGATGGCGTTCGGGTCGACCGAAACCACGAATGCAGATTCACCTAAAAACTGCATCTGTTGTTACGCATACAAATGAAAAGCTTAAGAAACTTTCTTTACTTACCAAGATTAAAAAGAACGAGAATAGAAAGAAAAATTGGCAACGTGGGGAACATTGTCGACTGGGAACGGAAAGAAAATAAAACGTGATATGAAGGGATTGTTTTTTTTTTCTCAAAACCAAAAACGAACTCTTATATAGTTCTTGGCTGTTTTTCACTATCATTTTACTTTTTTTTGTTCATTTTTTCTTCTAGAGAATGAGACAAGAGCCAGAAAAACGTTCTTTTCCCTATCCATTTCACTTGATAGATTGATTAGGAAATCTTTTTGTCAAAGGTGTTGTTATTTTCAAAAAAATAACAATAATAAGAATGAGAAATACTTTTTTTTTTGTTATTTATTAATTATTAATTTTAAAGCCATCAAGCATTTTTATTAGTGTTGACCACTTGTCTGCCCCGCTGAACTGCTTGTGAACTCCAGCACAGCGACTGTTGCTTGGTGTTGGGTGTGAAAAAGTCTTCTGAAAAATTTTCTGATACTTTAAAAATTCTATTTTAACTAGATAGACACTCGGCCACCACTCCTCTTTAATGTCTCTGGGAAATCTAGTCGCTCGAGGGTATTGGGTTGGGGAGAATGAGTCGGCGCCGAACTTTAAAGGGACTTTTTGCACACATAAAGCCTTCTTTAAACATACGTTTGGTTTCATCAAAAGGATCCACTATTTCTCTACAAAATCACTTTTGAGAGATTCCACAAAGCTTTTCTTTCGTGGAGTTTATGAACTTCCAAACGCAGCTGGTTAAAATGGCAAAGAGTCCGACTCATCATTTGAACAGTTTCTTTCACATAAACCTTCTTTGGTGTTTATATAAAAAAGATAGAGCACATTCAATTACTTAAGTTGCCAAATTTGCAGGAAGATCCCACCAATGGTTTTTTCTAGATCACAGTTTGTAGTTTTTGTGAAAAAATAGCTTTTTCTTGAGCGGAGGCGCTGTTTGAATTTTCTTTTAAATGTCATTTTGTAGAGAATTAGTTAACCATTCTACTCATATCAAACGCATATTATTTGACGAAGTCGAATAGAAGTTTTAGACATTTTTTTCATTTTCGGCGCCGACTCATTCTCCCCAACCCAATAGAAGGTCTTTAAGATGGGGTGAAGCTACTGAAAGCTCTCTCGGAGAATACAATTGGAGTGAGATCGGAGAGAAATGAGTCAATCCTGTCAATCTGAAGAGTGATAGTAATGGCAAAAAAAACTTCAGGCGAAAATCGATTTTCTGAAAACATCTTTGAATCGATTAGTGATCAAGAAGTATCACTTTCCATAAAACATTAATGTTTGTATAGAAGTCGGTCATGAATTTTTGCATGTATTGCATCATTTCTTTTTGTATTTCTCGTTTCTCTCGTTCATGAAAAAAACAGTGATATTTTATTGATTCAAACAATTAAATACTGGGAAAATCTCTTAACAAATAAAAAAAATGAACATTTCAAAGAGAGGGTCACATTTTCGATACAAACAGTGATAAAGCAAAAATGTTGAAATAAAATTTGCAATTCGGGACGAATTTATAAAGTTTCCTCCCTTGATCCACTCAAAATACTCAATAAAATCAGTGCACCAGAGCTCGAATGTTCACGATGAGTGTGTGCTTTCTTCTGACGGCAAAATATCAATAGCACAACACAACAAATACTTTCCAAGGTTTTCTCCTTTGTAAAATTGAGTATAAACTTCGAGTTTTAAGATGAGACACTTGTCGGTTGGGATCTTTCTCATAAAGAATCCCATCCACGTGCACTCGCCTGTCCATTCTTCTCTTCGATTCACGCGTCTTTCCAACGACCAATCGTCGAAATTTTGTTTTCCATAATCAATCGATAATTTTTTCGAGATTTTTCGTCGAAGTTCTTCATCCAGACAACTTGTCATTTCAAAAGTCACACAAATGATCTCTTCGATCTCCGCATAAGTCTCGTCTTCAGCTTGACAATAGAAAAAAACTGGAATCATCGGGTTTTGTAATTGATCTGAAATGATCGATTTTATTGAATCTTTCGACATTTTCCATGAGATATAACGACACTCTTCTGGGCAAGTCTTTATCGGATTTGTTTTCAGATATTCAAACTGAAAATCGAGGTCTAATTTGTTGAAAACGATCCGTTTCTCGGCTAGAATCTCGAATAGATTTTGGCCTTCGCAAATTGTCGAATGAAGGCTCAACTCGGCAAAAGCTTTAACACTTTCAAAACCGTTCACAAGTTTCCGAAATATCTCTTCCAACTCGGCTTCCCGTGTGGTCCATTTCGATTCGAAAGAGTGCTTCCCGGCTTTCACTCGATATCGGAACATTCTAGGGGAATTGATTTTCGAAAATAAACGAAATAGTTGTTTCTCGAAGCGTTTCGGGAACCCAACTTTGTCGATTCCGATTTGTTCGTCGCCTAGCCCAATATGGGTGACAGAGTGGCCAGAAATCGAGACACACAAACGCCATTTGTTCCTCGATTTGCTCAACGGTTCTCCATTCGGCAGAAATCGTTTCCCGATCCAATCCATTGAATTTAAAAATACATTTACCCACTCGATTCGCTTCGAGAAAGGTCCATTCAAAAGTATTTCATTTCGCAGATTTCGATTCACTTTCAGTAGCATAAATGGGTTAGCTGTTGATAGAATTATCGACCTTTTTAGGTCATTCGGAAGGGTTGATAGTGGAAAATTGTTCATGATTGAATAATAGGAAAATGTTTTCAAAGAAATCAACTACTCGACGGTGGTTATATGCTGTGAAATAATGATGCAAGTGTTCTTTTTCGTTTCTTTTCGATTTTCCTGACATTTTTCTCTCTCTCTTTCATTCTCCGAATCTCCCTTTTTTTACTCTTTTCCCAAAATTGATCATTTTTTTTTCACTTTCACAGAGATGTTTTTATAGAAAATTTGAAGAATCAAAAAGATCAAATTTTAGGAAAAAAAACTTTGTTCTTTGTTCTTTGAGAACTTTGTTCTCCCATTTTTCAAAACTCAATATTACAGGGTGCGCCGACAATTATAGCACACCTTGGAATATATATACCCCGATAATTTGTAGCTCGTTTGCTCAAACTTGGGGCGAACTTGGTTTTCTTCTAAAAGATTCTCTAGCACATGGTCTTGATTCAAAAGTGAGAGGACAAATCATTTCAAATCGAACGTTGTTTGCGTAGAATTTTTTAGAAGAATCAAACGATTTATTCAAGCGATGTGGGTGGTTTCGTTTTTCGATCTTCAACACAGAGTTTGCCCAACAGTTTGTCCAACAGTTTGTCCAACAGTTTGCCCAACAGTTTGCCCAACAGTTTGTCCAACAGTCTTTGATTTTGAATAAAACATTTTAGAGTACAAAAACTGGTCGAAAAGCCGAAGAAAAGATTTATTAGATAGAAAACTCTGCACAAAATATTCTTGAATTGGTGGATTCGTTTTTAAGAAATTCGAGTCAAACTTTTTTCGGGAACTTTCTTTCCTAATCTAATACGTAGGAAATCGTTTCATAAAGCACACTCATTTTGTTTTTGTTTGTTTGCTTTTGTTTGTCACATTTATCATTGATCATGTCATCAAAATTTTCAGGGAACTTTCTTCTTTTATCATTCATTTTATCTACTCCATCATCCAATCATAAATATGAGTGAGAATACGAAGAGATTACAGAGAAAACTCATCAATTCTTTGTTTGTACAGGTATTTTTAATGAGTTTTCCTTGCTTACTATTGAAATTTAAATAGTTTTTGATTCATTAAAAGTTTTGCTTACACTTTTTAGTAAAATAACTGAAAATAACGTTTCTGGTGTAAACGAATCATCGCTAAAAGCATCGCCTTTCTCGAAAATATTGGGTTGGTGAATTGAAAACTGCGGGCTATTGTCATATGTGACAGTTTGAGGACTTTCTTCAAAAGAAACCCATTTTGGTGTCCATGGAAAAGTTGTAGAGAATCAAAAATGAAGCTTATATCCAAATTTTCAGAACGATTCAAAAACTGGTTTTCAAGAAATGCCAAATTTACGAATTTTCACAAAACTTGCATTTTAAGCGAAACTGCTAAGTGTATCTTTTTGGAAATTTGGGAGTGGGACAAATGCGACCTTTTTTTTGCGCACCCGGACATTTGCGCACCTTTTTTTCCGCACTTAGCCCATTAGCGCACCTTTTTTTCGCGTTTTAAAAAAGCTCTAAAAAGCTAATATTAACCAATTTCTATTCCAAAAGTTGTTTTTCTAGGTAATTTTAGGGCGTAGAATCGAAATTTTGACATATCAGAGCTTGTGGAAACAAACGGACGGAGTTATACAAAGAGAAAAATCAACAATTTTCTGTAATTTGACCTAGCCGTTTTGTCTTTCAAATTGGTTCCACACGCTTTGTTATGTCAAAATTTGAATTCGACACCCTCAAATTACTGAAGACGTTAACGAGTACAAGAAGTACAGACAAGAAGAAGTACAAGAAGATTCAAGTACAAGAAGATACAGATGACTATAAAAAAGAGGTAAATAAAACCATTTGTACGAGGTAGAATATTTTCAGTTTATTTATACTTTTAGAGTGTAATACATTTATTACAGTCAAAACGCATCCAACTTTTTCAGGTTGTCACTCTACCATATCAAACAGAGATTTATCTCCGAGTGATGCAAGAGATCGAACAATTAGCCGGCTACAATAATCAAATAATCAAATGATTAGTATAATCTTTTTCTGTAATAAAATTGTTCTTTATTACCGTAAATACTGTAATAGTACCCCACCCCCTCGTACAGTCGCGTAGTCGCAAAAGTTTTTTAGTATTTCAGTATTTCAGTGTTTCATTTTTTTTCAAAGCGCCCGTACTTTCAAAAAGTGTGTCTTTGGTATCAAAAAATAGCCCTGAATTTCAGCTATTTTTTGATACGAAAGACGCATTTTTTGAAAGTACGGGCGCTTTGAAAAAATGAAATACTGAAATACTAAAAAACCTTTGCGACTACGCAAATAAATACCTAACGGGGGAGTGGGATATTATTACAGTATTTACGATAAGTCATTCAAGCTCACAATTGACATACATTGTACTTGTCGGCTTGACAGACATACAATTCAATTTAGCATTTTTTTTTACAGAATAAACAAATTTATTAACTACAATAAATAATAACTTATACACAATTGCAGTTAGTGTAATCATATTTGTACCGAGTGAAAGGTCATTCAAGAAGCCACTGCACTGGTTGAAAGAAAAACATGAAAACAAGCAAATAAATAAAATCAGATTGCCTTAATATTGTTTAGAATAAATAAATATATCACTAAAAATTGAATGCAAACTCAGCTAGTTGTAAAAGTTGTTGCGTATAAATTATTAGGTTGGCTGATAGGTCTTTAGACACTTTTTTTTTCTACTATCGTTTATCAAATGACAGATTCACCAATTAACCCATAATTAGCTCTAAATAGAAAGCCATAGACAAAAACTTTTTCACAAGATTCGAATATTTAATTTGAAGAAAAATAGTAGACCTTTCTAATGAAGCAAATTGTAGGTGTCAATTGGTGAATTTGTCATTTATAAACGTCATTTATAAAAAAAAAGGTGTCTAAAGACTTAAGGGCAAATCTAATAGATGAGGTGAACAGAGTTTTTGAATGTCATATCGTTCGTTCGCATGTCATTTTACCGATATGAGTTAGTTAAAACAAAGTTGACTATTGAAAATTAGTGAAAAAACGTAATTTTACCGACAAAGACGTCACTTTCATGAAACTAACTCGTATTGGTGAAATGCTTACATTACAATAAACTCCCTATTTTTCGTTTGTAAGATACGAAGATTAGAAAAATGGCCAGTGTTGAGATCTCTTCGGCTTAGGTTTTGAGTCTTTCTCTTTTGATCCCTCATGTGATGAATGTTTCTCATATGAATCATCGCCGACTCGTTGAATCACTTCCCAACGACATGGATCATGCTTTGGAGATGTGGGTGGTTGTTTAGGCTGAAAGTATATGGTTGCTATTATACAGGATGCTCAAGAATTACGGTCACTTTTTCTCTAGTGCGTAGCTCGGCCTAGAGTTAACCATTTCCCGATAAAACTTTGTAGAATTTTGCTAGAATCTACTGCTTATTTTCAAACGGGTAGTCATTATTAAAGTAACTCTTGTATAGCTTAACTAAATCGAAAATATGTCTCAAAAAGTGTTTCTAGAAAACTTACAATAGCTTTGTAGATGTCATGGTAGATGTGCTTTCCCCACATATTACACGTGGCTCCGTGCACCATCGCCTGGCAATTAGCATACTCGGCTACTTTTCTGAAATGAAAGATTGAGTTTGGAGTAATTTGAAGGTGACTTTGAAGTCTTGTTGTTTAAGATGAATCCCCTCATAGTCGAATTGCAGAGAACAATGACAGGGTTGGGGATAGGGATTAGACGCGTACCCTTGATTTTTTGTTTTGAGGCAACAGCGCTGTCACTACGATTTCCACTACCATCAGGAAAGGACTTTTAAAAACCTTGCTCAAAATCAGTTTCAACATTCAACATACTACTAAAAAAAGAGCTGATTTTCTAGTCAATCTCTTGTCAAACTTACGTGCATGGGCCATGTGGAGCGACAAAACCACAGTGCTGATCGGTCACCGTGACCACTTTTGGATTTGCTGCGATACAGGCATAAAGTGGGGTAGCTAAAATCTTTCTCAAATTTCATTTTTTTGGTTTTTTATAAATGGTTTTTTGGTTTTTTATAAATCTTTAATTGGTAAATTGGACCTTAAAATGCCTTTGAACTTGAACTGACCCTTATTCATCGCTTTCTTCAACTTCTTGTTGTAACAGATCAAGTTTCGGATTGTCGTGTTTGTGCTTCTAGAAAGAATAGTACTAGCTGTTTAGGCATACATTTTCAAATAGAAATTTTCTCAATAACCAACCGACAAGCCACCTCCCCTAATCCCTCCGATTCCGAGCCTGAGGCAATGACGATGACGCTTGGATTGCTGATCTGAAATCGAACACAGTCTTTACAGTTTTGACTAAACATTTTCCTTTTATCAGTTTTAAATAAACAAAATTTCTTCAAAAAAACTTACAAACCAAGACTGAACAAGCTCAATGAAACCGAACGACGTGAAAACATTGACAGTTGGTGGAGGACCGGGTGGTGGTGGTGGAGGTCCCTCATGAGAGCCACTGCTGTGTGACTCGTGAGAGCTGCCAACCCTTTTAACCACTTCATATCGACATGGATCGAAATTGGGAGAACTCTCTGGTTGTGCTGGCTAAATTAACAAGTCAGTGGTTCTTCAAATTTTCAACTTACAATAGCCTTGAAGATTCCATGGAATACGTTCTTTCCCCACATGGCACACGATGATCCATACACCTCAGCTTGACACTCAGCATAAGTGGCTACGGATCTAAAAAGGAAGCAAAAGGTTTTAGTGTGCAGTACACTTACAAGGGAATGTCAACCGGGTGTGGTGACGAAATGATATCAGCTATATACTATTCGACGCAAAATTTTACGCTGATTCCGAATCTGCTTTCCGCTTCTGCACTCTGTCAAAAGTTATGTCAAACGAGTTAGCATTTCACGAAAGAACACCTAAACTATTCAAAACTAATAAGAGTAAAAGAGAAAGTTCAACTACAGACTCAAATCTAAGAGCCCCTGCCTTGTATTCAAGCTCACTTCCACTCGGCCACCGCCGCACTGGTGGTTTCGACAGGAAACGGGGTTGTAATCTCGATGTTTTATTTTTTTTCTTTTCAGTGCCTGTCTGCTTATGAACTCGCGACTTGATTTTTGAATTTCCTAACAAAAATTTACACGCTTACAACATTTGACAGAGTGCTTCATAGTAGAAACGGAAAGCAGCTTCGAATTTAGCGTAAAATTCTGCGTCGAATAGTATATTCCTCATGTCATTTTTACCATCACACACGGTTGGTATTTCCCTTGTTAGAGTGTGAATAGATCCCAGAAGGGCTATTTTTTTACTTTAAAAAGGTTTTTAACTATATGAGTGTCTCCAAGCCAGCCTACTTTTTAACAATATTGTTTTTTTGAGTCAACACTCACGTGCAAGGTCCATTGGGAACCATAGCTCCACATGAATTGAGAACCGCTGCATCGATTCCATTTGAGTATGCGCTGTAGCAAGTGAAGAGAGCAGTGGCTGGAATTTTTTCTGTTTTCTGTGGTCAAAAAATCCCAACCCGTGACCACCCAACGGTGTCAACGTTCACTCACTCACCTTCATTCATTTCTTTCTTCATCTTCTTGTTCTTGCAAATCATTTTCTTAATCGTGGTGTTTGAGCTTCTGAAAGGAAAAATTGACATAAACTAAAACATCGGCTAACTAACCGGCAAGCCACCTCTCCTAATCCCTTCGATTCCGAGCCTGATGCTATCATGATGACACTTGGATTGCTGATCTAAAAATAGACGGATAGAAATAAATAATCAATTAATGAGAAGAATCTAATTTGTGAATCACTTACAATCCAAGATTGAACAAGTGCAATGAAGCCAAACGACGAGTAAACATTCACAGTTGGTGGAGGACCGGATGGGGGTCCGGGTGGTCCCTCATGAGAACCACTGTGTGATTCGTGTGAGCTGCCAACAGTTTTAATAACTTCATATCGACAAGCGTCAAAATTGGGAGAACTCTCTGGTTGTGCTGGCTAAATTTTTAACAAATTAGTGGCTCTTTATCCTTCCGCTTACAATAGACTTGTAGATTCCGTGGAAGATACTTTTTCCCCACATGTCACAGGCATTTCCATAGACTTGAGCCTGGCACTCAGCATAGGTTCCGACCTTTCTGAAAAGCGAACAGCATAAAGTATCAATACAGTGTACTGCTGGTAATTTTTAATGTAATGGTAAAGTGAACGAATACCCACTTGCAAGGCCCATCTGGGACAACGGCTCCACACGTCTTTACCACCGTTGCATCGATTCCTTTTGAATACTTGCTGTAACAAGCGAAGAGTTCAGTTGCTAAAAGTTATGATTAATAATTTTTAGAGTTTCTCTTTGTTACTGACAAAATCCAAAAGTTGCAAACAAACTACGGTTCAACCAGATGCTTGGTGAGGAAATATAATAGATAAAATCCTCACCCTCATTCATCTCTTTCTTAATCTTCTTATTCTTGCAGATCAGCTTTTTGATTGTCGTGTTTGAGCTTCTGAAAGGAAAAATTGACATAAACTAAAACATCGGCTAACTAACCGGCAAGCCACTTCTCCTAATCCCTTCGATCCCGAGCCTGATGCTATCACGATGACACTTGGATTGCTGATCTAAAAATAGGCCGATAGAAACAAATAATCAATCAATGAGAGGAATATAATTTGTGAATCACTTACAATCCAAGATTGAACAAGTGCGATGAAGCCAAACGACGAGTAAACATTCACAGTTGGTGGAGGACCGGATGGGGGTCCGGGTGGTCCCTCATGAGAACCACTGTGTGACTCGTGTGAGCTGCCAACAGTTTTAATAACTTCATATCGACAAGCGTCAAAATTGGGAGAACTCTCTGGTTGTGCTGGCTGAGAATTGAGTAATTATAAGCTAAAGGGCTCATTCAAAAACATACAATAGATTTGAAGATATTTTTGAATATCCTCTTTCCCCATTTCCCACATGTTGCCCCAGTCACTTTGGCTTGACAATCAGCGTAGGCGGCCACTTTGCTGAAAATAAACTTTTACAACGAAATTGTTTCATTTGATAAGTCAACAACATCAAATTCACCGTATTCTAAATTTTAATACTTGGAAATCTTTTCCTAGCGCTGAAATTACAAAATCTCACGTGCATGGTCCATTCGGAATAACAGCTCCACATTTTTTCGAAATCTTTTCATCGATTTTCTTCTTATTTTTGCTCATGCAAACATAAAGTTCAGTGGCTGAATACTTTGTGGTTGTTAAATGATATGATATTTTAAAAAGAAATTAACAAAGAGTCTGTAGTCACAGGGCCAGGGCTGTACAGTCCCAGACCTTACACCTGGGATCACCCACCACTGTACGCTTTCTTCCTTCCATTTCTTCAAACATAATATTGGGTTGGGGAGAATGAAATCGCGACGAAAATCAAAGAATATTTTAAAACTCCTAGATATCAATAGAAAGGTTAACCAATTCTCTACAAAATGACATTTAAAAGAGAACTCAAACAGCGCCTCAGCTCAACAGAGACCATTTTTTCACAAAATCCCTAAAATGTCATCTACAGAAAACGGTTCGAGGGATTTTGCTGAATATTTGGCAAATTGTGTAATTGAGTGTGCTCTATCTTTTTATATAGACACCAAAGAAGGTTTATGTGGAAGATAGTGTTCAAACGATGAGTCGGACTCGGCCATTTTGACTAGCTGTGTTTGGGAGTCCATAAATCCCACAAAATGAAAGTTTTGTGGAATCTTTCGGAGGTCATTTTGTAGTCATTTTGTAAAATAGTGGACCCCTTTGATGAAACAAGGCGTGTATTTAAAGAAGGCATTATACTTGCAAAAAGTGTCTTTAAAATTCGACGCCATTACATTCACCCAAACCCAATCAATACTTACTCACCTTCATTCATCGACTCCTTCATTTCCTTGTTGAAGCAGATTGTACTTTTGATTTTTGCGATGGAGCTTCTAAACAAGACTTCATTCTTATAAAAATCCCTTCACAAACCGACAAGCCACCGATCCTAATCCCGCGGATTGTGAGCTCGATGCAATGGTGATGATGCTTGGATTACTGCTCTAAAAATAATCTTATGTCAAACAAATTGTCACAAAACTCACCAGCCAAAATTGAACGAGTTCCAAGAAGCCCAACGAAGTGTACACTTTGATGCTAGCTGGTGGTTGCGGAGGCGGTGGGCCTGGTGGTCCAGGGTTCTCATGTGATCCACTATTCTCGTGCGAGGTCGATCCAACAGTCTCAATCACTTGGTACCGGCAAGCGTCAAAATTGGGAGATCCTTTGGGTTGTGCTGGCTGAATTGAGTAATTATAGTGCGTTTCAAATTCTTAAACGCACCCTCTAAAATAGCGAATTTTGCATTTTGAACACCGATACAAATATTAATCTTTTTTCTATTAGAAAGAGCATGTCTTAAAACCTAAAAAACAGGAAAATTTAGCATACTTTTAAAAGTAAAAATTTTCAAAGTAGAAACTTTTTGGTAAATCAACCGTTTCAAATCCTTAAACGCACCCGCCTTTGCTGTTGTTATTTGAAATTTTTCGTTTTATTGTGCATATTTTATTACGAAATTTATAATTTTTGTTAATTTCCAGGTAAATGGCACACGGAAAGCTGCTCACGGATTATGAGAAAGGCCAGTTTAATGCCCGTTTTAGGATTGGCGACTCAATAAGGAAAACCGCAAAAAATTTGGGCCGATCCGACTTTGCCGTGCGAAATCATATAAAGTCGAAGTTCGTTTCTGCACCAAAGAAGAAGCCAGATCCAAAACCAAAGCTTACACCGCGAGCTAGACGCCATATTGTGAACAACATCCATGGAAAAACCATGGAAAAACCATCAATGAAGTAAAAACGGAACTGAAAATCGACGCTTCGAAGTCGACAATTTGGTGAGCCGTCACGGAAAATCCACATATCGATCGACACTTGTTGAACAAGCAACCGGCTGTGACGCTTTTGTACAAGAAAGCTCGATTGAAGTTCTCCAGGATCCATATGAATCAGGATTGGTCTAAGGTTAGAAAGCAACTTATGTTCTATTAATTTTTCTTTTTTTAGGTGATCGGTACTTGTGGAGTATCCGGGGGGGGCTTTCAATATCCGGGGTGGTAAAATTTTATGATCCGGTGGGAGGATGCAATTAGCGTCTCATCAATTTCAACCGTGAGTTCAGAGCCCCCAATTTGTCCTTGCTGCTTTCTTGATACAATCCAAGCGCATACTTGGCGCATATACTTATTCCAATCAACCGTTGTGTTATTGGCCCATCCCAATTCGTCTTTGAGAAAATCGATCGAGTGATGTCCAGAGCTCCAAATCGACAAAAATTTGACCAGTTCATGGCATGGGCGGTGTGAAAGAGAAAAAAAAATTGTTTACTCTCATGCCCTTTGTTGCTCTATTTCTTTTGGCTCGTTCACGAATACACTTGTCACACTCCCAACGATAGACATTCTACTCCTTACTGCGAATCTTCATTTTATGACCACATCCACATGCCGGTGCTGCAAGGATTCCTGCTTGAACAAAAATATCAATCGCATCACGCTCGGAAAGCGCGCTCACCTCAGAATATCGCATTCTGAAAAAAAACTTTTGATAGTATCCTAGTTGGGGGACTACTTTTTTCTTCAAAACCACATGTGGGTTGGTCATCTGCCGGATCCACATCAACAAATAAAACTACCTCAAAAAATGGTTTTGAAGAAAAAAAGTGACCCGCCAACTAGGATATTATCAACATTTCTAATAATGACATAAAAAATTTTTGTAGAAGTTACGTTTTTTGATCGAGTATCACCTCGAATAAATTGAATATCTTTACATTTGAAGGGAATTTGCCACCAAATCACTTAAGCAGCTGAATATCTTTAAAAGGGGTCGTGTATAACGTATATAAAATTTTACCCCACCGGATCTTAAAATATTACCACCCCGGATATTGAAAGACCCCCGGATACTCCACAAGTTCCAGGTGATCTTTTCCGATGAGAAGAAATGGAATTTGGATGGCCCCCATGGCGTTGGTTACCATTGGAGGGACCTTCGACGTGATCCGATGGTGTTTGGGACTCGAAACTTTGGCGGTGGTTCTGCGATGGTTTGGGCCGCACTTTGTGCTGATGGAACGGTCGCTCTGAAGATGGTTTCGAATCGTATGAATCGTTTTGACTATATAGACGTCCTGGACGATTGCTTGCTGCCGTTTTTGCACCTACATCCAAGCATTTCCTATGTGTTTCAACACGACAACGCGTCAGTTCATCGAGCCGGAGATACCCGAGACTGGCTGAAAAACAACAACATTGCAACTTTGGACTGACCCGCTCAGTCTCCTGACCTCAATCCGATAAAAAAATTTATGGGGAATACTTGTCCGAGCTGTCTACAAGAATCATCTTCAGTTTCAAGATGTTTTTACACTTAAAAGCAGCATTTTTTCGGCCTGGAGCGATCTTCACGTCTCTGCTCTTCAAAACCTCACCAATTCAATGCCAGACCACTTTTTCAAGTAATTAATCGTTCTCGTGCGTGTACAGATTATTAGTTTTGATTTTTTTACCTTTGATTGCTAATTTTCGTCGATAAATAAAAACATTTTCATAGTGCGTTTAAGAATTTGAAACGATTGATTTACCAAAAAGTTTCTATTTTGAAAATTTTTACTTTTAAAAGTATGCTAATTTTTCGTGTTTTTTAGGTTTTAAGATATGCTCTTTCTAATAGAAAAAGATTAATAGTCGTAGCGGTGTTCAAAGTGCAAAATTGGCTATTTTAGAGGGTGCGTTTAAGAATCTGAAACGCATTGTATAAGCTAAAGGGCTCATTCAAAAACATACAATAGATTTGAAGATATTTTTGAATATCCTCTTTCCCCATTTCCCACATGTTGCCCCATTCACTTTGGCTTGACAATCCGCGTAGGCGGCCACTTTGCTGAAAATAAACTTTTACAACGAAATTGTTTCATTTGATAAGTCAACAACATCGAAATTCTATTCACTGTAATTTTAATACTTTCTTTTCTTTTAATACTTAATACGTTTAGAAATCTTTTCCTAGCGCTTAAATTAGAAAATCTCACGTGCATGGTCCATTCGGAATAACAGCTCCACATTTTTTCGAAATCTTTTCATCGATTTTCTTCTTATTTTTGCTCATGCAAACATAAAGTTCAGTGGCTGAAAACTTTGTGATTGTTAAATGATATGATATTTTTAAAAGACATTAACAAAGAGTCTGGCGTCACAGGGCTGTACAGTAGGCATGGACGCTACAAACACTTGTAGAAAGACGTAAAATAGAGATTTTACAAAATTTTTTTACCAAAACGTCGAGCGAACTTTAGGCTTTCGAATGACACCAAAATCAGGACAAATCATATTCTCTGTGCTGAGATTTAACGTTTTTTTTTAGTCTTTCAGGTTTTTAGTCTCGTCCCATGGAACGCGACTACAAATGGGTATAAATAGCTCGTTCTCGGAGTAGAAATGATGGATTTTCTTGATTTTGGTGTCATTCGCAAGTCTGAAGTTGGTTTGATTTTTTGGTAAAAAGGTTTTAAAAATCTCTATTCTACGTGTTTCTACAAAGGTTTGTATATAGTTTATAGTTTGCAGCGCTCATGTCTACTGTACAGCCCCAGGTCTCCCACCTGGGATCACCTACCGCCGTACCCCTCCTCCCTTCCATTTCTTCAAACCCAATAAATACCTACTCACCTTCATTCATCGACTCCTTCATTTCCTTGTTGAAGCAGATTGTACTTTTGATTTTTGCGATGGAGCTTCTAAATAAGACTTCATTCTTATAAAAATCCCTTCACAAACCGACAAGCCACCGATCCTAATCCCGCAGATTGTGAGCTCGATGCAATGGTGATGATGCTTGGATTACTGATCTAAAAATAATCTTATGTCAAAAAAATCGTCACAAAACTCACCAGCCAGAATTGAACGAGTTCCAAGAAGCCCAACGAAGTGTACACTTTGATGCTAGCTGGTGGTTGCGGAGGCGGTGGGCCTGGCGGTCCAGGGTTCTCATGTGATCCACTATTCTCGTGCGAGGTCGATCCAACAGTCTCAATCACTTGGTACCGGCAAGCGTCAAAATTGGGAGATCCTTCTGGTTGTGCTGGCTGAATTGAGTAATTATTAGGTTTATGGACTAAGTCTTGATCTTTTCTTAAATTGCTAATATCTCAACGTAGAATCAGTATAGTTGAATGAAATTTTCAATGGATTATTCTCAAAAACCTATAAGCCTAATGCCAAAATTATAACGTTATTCGGCGATTAGTGATCAAGTTATAACAAAAAACACGGTGCTACTACCCCTTTTTAGCCTTTTTCCACACAAAATAGGGTAACTTAAAAATATTGAGTTAGAAATTCAGATCATTTTTTTATAATTAAATGTTTCTAGAAATGTCGTGTAATTCATTTGGTAACAACTTAGGCAGAATAACGTAGTAGTTTTGGTTAAATAGCAATATCAAATTTTCAGCGGTTTCAAGAGACAGCTAGATAAAGTTTAGTCCTCTTGAAAAATAAAATAAACTTTGCTAAGAGTTTTGAAACTTTCTCAGAAACTAGCTACATTATTTTAGTTTTAAATGTAATAGAATAAAATTTGTATTGTTTCCTCGAGTGCTCGTACTTTTGAATTTAGCACCGGAGGTAAAAAAATTTGCCTTCGCGCAGTCTTTTTGCTATAACTTGGTCGCTAATCGCCGAATAGCGTTGTAATTTCGGCATTAAGCTTGCAAGATTTTGAGAATAATCCGTTTAAAACTTCATTCAAATATACTGATTCTCCGCTGAGATATTAGCAATCTAAAAAAGGGTCAAGACTTAGTTTACAACCTAATATCAGCTAAAGGGCTCATTCAAAAACAAACAATAGATTTGAAGATATTTTTGAATATCCTCTTTCCCCATTTCCCACATGTTGCCCCAGTCACTTTGGCTTGACAATCAGCGTAGGCGGCCACTTTGCTGAAAATAAACTTTTACAACGAAATTGTTTCATTTGATAAGTCAACAACATCAAATTCACCGTATTCTAAATTTTAATACTTGGAAATCTTTTCCTAGCGCTGAAATTACAAAATCTCACGTGCATGGTCCATTCGGAATAACAGCTCCACATTTTTTCGAAATCTTTTCATCGATTTTCTTCTTATTTTTGCTCATGCAAACATAAAGTTCAGTGGCTGAATACTTTGTGGTTGTTAAATGATATGATATTTTTAAAAGAAATTAACAAAGAGTCTGTAGTCACAGGGCCAGGGCTGTACAGTCCCAGACCTTACACCTGGGATCACCCACCACTCTACGCTTTCTTCCTTCCATTTCTTCAAACATAATATTGGGTTGGGGAGAATGAAATCGCGACGAAAATCAAAGAATATTTTAAAACTCCTAGATATCAATAGAAAGGTTAACCAATTCTCTACAAAATGACATTTAAAAGAGAACTCAAACAGCGCCTCAGCTCAACAGAGACCATTTTTTCACAAAATCCCTAAAATGTCATCTACAGAAAACCGTTCGAGGGATTTTGCTGAATATTTGGCAAATTGTGTAATTGAGTGTGCTCTATCTTTTTATATAGACACCAAAGAAGGTTTATGTGGAAGATAGTGTTCAAACGATGAGTCGGACTCGGCCATTTTGACTAGCTGTGTTTGGGAGTCCATAAATCCCACAAAATGAAAGTTTTGTGGAATCTTTCGAAGGTTATTTTGTAGAAAAATAGTGGACCCTTTTGAGGAAAAAAGACGTGTATTTAAAAAAGGCATTATGCGTGCAAAAAGTGTCTTTAAAATTCGAAGCCATTACATTCACCCAAACCCAATCAATATTTACTCACCTTCATTCATCGACTCCTTCATTTCCTTGTTGAAGCAGATTGTACTTTTGATTTTTGCGATGGAGCTTCTAAATAAGACTTCATTCTTATAAAAATCCCTTCACAAACCGACAAGCCACCGATCCTAATCCCGCAGATTGTGAGCTCGATGCAATGGTGATGATGCTTGGATTACTGATCTAAAAATAATCTTATGTCAAAAAAATCGTCACAAAACTCACCAGCCAGAATTGAACGAGTTCCAAGAAGCCCAACGAAGTGTACACTTTGATGCTAGCTGGTGGTTGCGGAGGCGGTGGGCCTGGCGGTCCAGGGTTCTCATGTGATCCACTATTCTCGTGCGAGGTCGATCCAACAGTCTCAATCACTTGGTACCGGCAAGAGTCAAAATTGGGAGATCCTTCTGGTTGTGCAGGCTGAATTGAGTAATTATAGGCTAAAGGCCATACAATACAATCAAAAACATACAATAGATTTGAAGATATTTTTGAATATCCTCTTTCCCCATTTCCCACATGTCGCCCCATTCACTTTGGCTTGACAATCAGCGTAGGCGGCCACTTTGCTGAAAATAAACTTTTACAACGAAATTGTTTCATTTGATACGTTAAACAACATCAAATTTCTATTCACTGTAATTTTAATACTTTCTTTTCTTTTAATACTTAATACTTTTACAAAAATCTTTTCCTAGCGCTTAAATTAGAAAATCTCACGTGCATGGCCCATTCGGAATCACAGCTCCACATTTTTTCGAAATCGTTTCATCGATTTTCTTCTTATTTTGCTCATGCAAACATAAAGTTCAGTGGCTAAATGGTCGTGGTTGTTAAATGATATGATATTTTAAAAAAGAAGTTAAAAAGATCCTGTCGTCGTCCAGGGCTGTACAGCCCCAGGCCTTCCACCTACGGTTGTACCACTTCTCCCTTCCATTTCTTCAAACATAACTTCAAACCTACTCACCTTCATTCATCGATTTCTTCATTTTCTTGTTGAAGCAGATTGTACTTTTGATTTTTGCGATGGAGCTTCTAAACGAGACTTTATCCTTGTAAAATTCCTTTCACAAACCGACAAGCCACCTCTCCTAATCCCGCAGATTGTGAGCTCGATGCAATGGTGATGATGCTTGGGTTACTGATCTAAGAATAATCTCATGTCAAACAAATCAAACAAAACTCACCAGCCAGAACTGAACGAGTTCCAAGAAGCCCAACGAGGTGTACACTTTGATGCTAGCTGGTGGTTGTGGAGGCGGTGGGGCTGCCGGGGAAGGAGGTCCAGGGTTCTCATGTGATCCACTATTCTCTTGCGAGGTCTCACCGAGTGTTTGAATGACTTCGTATCGACATGGATCAAAGTTGGATGAACCCTCCGGTTGTGCTGGCTAAATTTCTGCTGTGAAATGAACATGGAGTGTCTCGTTGTAGCCCTCTATGTTCCTCGATTAGAGGCTTCTTTGACAAGATTAACTTTCGTGTCTTATCTAATCAGATAGAATTGCTATTTTTCCAGCACTTCCCCATCAAAACCTACAATAGCTTTGCAAATGTTGTGGAATATCTTCTTTCCCCATTTCCCACACGCTGCCCCGTTGACTTTGGCTCGGCATTCGGCGTACTCGGCCACTTTTCTGAAATGAAAGTTAAAAGTTTTAGCTTTAGATTTAATGAGATGTGATTTTAGTTCAACAGAATTTTTTACTTGCATGGTCCATGTGGAACGACGGTACCACATTTCTTCGCGATCGTCTCATCGACTTCTTTTGCC
Source organism: Mesorhabditis belari (assembly GCA_958450365.1). Taxonomy (NCBI): domain Eukaryota; kingdom Metazoa; phylum Nematoda; class Chromadorea; order Rhabditida; family Rhabditidae; genus Mesorhabditis; species Mesorhabditis belari. The sequence continues at coordinate 98,031 of CAUEEP010000745.1, forward strand.
TTTTTCCCTAGACATGCGTAGAGTGGAGTGGCTAAACTTTGATTTTTATCACTTGGTTACAACTTTTTAACGTAAATATTATTTGAAAAGTATTTCAATTTCAACCAACCCTCAAATTGCAAACAAATTACGGTTCAACCCGATGCTTGGTGAGGAAATCTAATAGATAAAATCCTCACCCTCATTCATCGCTTCCTTCATCTCCTTGTTTGTGCAGATCATGTTTTTAATTGTCGCATTTGAGCTTCTAAAAAGAAAAATGGTTTATAGGAGATGTTATAAAATCAAAAAAGTAATCAAAGTTTTTGATTAGGTTAAGAAAAAGCGTAAAATTTTTTCAAAGCTACAACTAGACACTAAATGAATTTACCAACCGACAAGCCACCTCTCCTAATCCCTCCGATTCCGAGCCCGATGCAATGATGATGACACTTGGATTGCTGATCTGAAACAAATACCATCAACTACAATGTTGTATGAAACATCTACCGTAAATATTTTAATAGTACCCCAGCCCCATAATGATGGTGCGGAGCGTTGCGTAGTCTAGCTTTGAACGAGTTTTTCTCGACACTGGTCTATGCTACAATGCGCGCTTAGGTATCAAAAATAGCCCTGAATTTCAGCTATTTTTTGATACATAAGCGCGCATTGTAGCTTAAACCAGTGTCGAGAAAAACGCGTTCAAAGCTAGACTACGCAACACTCCGCGCCGTCATTATCTTTGGTATCAAAAAATAGCCCTGAATTTCAGCTATTTTTTGATACCAAAGACACACTTTTTGAAAGTACAGGCGCTTTGAAAAAAATGAAATACTAAAAACTTTTGCGACTACGCGACTGTACGAGGGGGTGGGGTACTATTAAAAAAGTATTTACGGTAAAAACTTTTTTGAAGCAAAAAAAAACTCACAAACCAATCCTGAACAAGTTGCAGGAAGCCGAATGAGGAGAAAACATTGACAGTGACAGTTGTTTGAGCTAAAAATAGTTTCTTTATAAAAGGTAGTTCTCAAAAAAAAAAGTTGACATTTTGTGAACTACCGTAATCTCGTCTAAAATTTTAACTTTAAAACAAACAAAAAAACACGTTTCGTCTGACAAATTGCAGATAAAGTCTACGTGCTTTCGACAATTTAGGAGAAGAAACGTTTTTTTGCCCTTGTCTTGCCCTTGCCTTGCCCTTGCCACATTTTATCCGCCACTCACCATTAACATTAAACACTAAAAAAGTGCAGAAAATAATGAGAAATAGCCGTATCGTTTTCATCTCACTTAGCTGTGGAAATGGATGAGATGACAAGCGAAACGAGCCATGTTTCTCCTTTTCCTTTTATATGGGGCAGCCGATTGCCTCAATGCTTTTCAATTCATTAGCAAGTTTTTTTCTTCCAGGAGAAACGAAAGTCGACATTGAACAGAAGCATTTTAAAGTGCTTAAAACATCGTGCGTACTTGTGTATAGTGTATGGCAAATGTGTGATCTTTGGGGGTTAGATCTGGGTGACGATGGGTGGAACGAGTTACGGTGGGAGACAGAACGAGACAAGTGAGAGTGATCTTATCTAATGCTTGCAAAATATATCCCATGCCTAGCTCTACATGCGAATTTACCAAATTGTGTTTATCTTATAATGTTAAATGTGTTAGCTAAAGTTAGATAAAGTTAAGGATGTGTGAGTGGAAAGGAAAAAGTGAGATAGCGCGAAACAAGACGATCTTATCCAGGTAAAACTTTTGAATTAAGATTGCAAACTTGGAAATGATGGGAAAAGCATCGTTTGACAAAACATGGTATTATACCTCTCATTTTATACCTCTCAACTTATATAGTCGTAGTCGAAAAGGTTTAAAATCTTATCGGCTAGCGGCTAGCTGAATTTTCTCGGCTAGCCAATATGGTTTGAAATTTAAAGCGCCAAGCATTTTATTTGCCGATTTGTCGAAGATCACATAGTTGGGATTGAACTGAAAAGACTTAAAAAGTGGAACTGAAAAGACAAAGAAATAAAGATTGGAAAATGATCTTGGCAGAAAGAGTCAGTGTTCATCCACTCCATTCCCTTACCTCGGCAACATATCTCTGTCCATCCAATGGGTGCTCACTATCCGGTGCTTGCTATCCGGTGCTCCTTCGTTACCCCAATGAGCATCTGACAAATGAAACATTATTTAACTTGATGCTATGTTAAAAGTTAAGTTTTATTTCAATAAAAAGACAAATATTTTTTAATGTTCTCATCCCAATTTATCAGCTCTCCTCAATATTGTGTGCCCTTTCCACAGTTCAAGTACGCGTGACGCCCCACCGCCTGAACACGTGATCCACGTCGTGAGGCAACCTGAAAAAAGACAATAAAAGCTCATTTTTTTTCATTTAATCAGTCAACTCCCTACCTGGAATGCTATTTCCAAGTTTGAAATGAGAATGGGTGCAAATGTTGCACTCTTCAAGAAGTGAATATCGTGGTCGCAGCAGGGAAGGACAAGCAAGGCAAGATGCGGTAGCACGTTCTGTAATTCGCAATTTCACTAGCCAAACTCTGCCCACAGAAAGTGATGTCCTTCAACAATATTATCGATCACTTCAGAATAGGCCTCAGAATAGGCTTCAGACTCGTCACTCAAGACAAAGTGAACCGTTGAAGAGTGTCGATCTGCTCAAGTAATGAGCAGAAAAATTGCTGGAAATGAGTTGGTGCTGAAATAAGCTAATCACCATAGCTGGCATAGTCACCAACAAGTTGTTCAATGAGAATTCAAATCAGTTTTCAGGATTACTTCAGGATTCAGGACACTGAAATCATTTGATTCAGGACACTGAAATCATTGAATTCAGGACACTCAAATCATTGAATTCAGGACACTCAAATCATTGAATTCAGGACACTGAAATCATTGAATTCAGGACACTCAAATCATTGAATTCAGGACACTGAAATCATTGAATTCAGGACACTCAAAGCAACTAAATCTCTGTTTTTCGAATCAGATATTGTGGGGTTTTTTTGATTGACAACTTTAGATCAAAAATGCTTCTTGTAATACCTTTTAGGCACTGAATATTACTTGGATTTCTCATCATTTCTTTCGCCTTTGAAGTACCCGTGGATTCACGATGATCCAACAGAAATTCACGTTCTCAACAATTTCTTGCCATTTTGGAATTAGCAAATCGTTTGTAAACAAAATTTAAACATTAATAGCTAGAAAATGAAGAAAAGAAAAATGCTTTTATTTGAGATTTCATTCAAAAAGTGAAAGGAGTCTGAGTGAGAGTGATTTCGTTGAAAGGAGGCACTCTGAACACTCTGAACTTCACCACATACACCGATCAAATTTGGAAGTGACCAGAGGTAAATTCTTTTGCAAATTTGAGCAAACAGTTTGATTTCTAGTGCTCCAAGGTCCGTTTTGTGTTCGAAGTGATTGTGTGGAGCATTCTGAAGACTACAAGATGATTCTCGAGATTGTAATGCAATCCCACATCGATCAACTAGTAGGTTTTCTTAAATTACAAGAGCTTATTGACTGAAGTCATCACAATTTCCGAAAAGAAGGCTCTGTTTCGGAAATTTGATCCAAGTGCTGTTTCGAATCGTTTTTTTTTCTTGTTTGAAACGCGAGGATGAGATCCGGTCTTCAAAAACAAGACAACGAAATGCGAGAATGCAAAAAAGCGTAACGAAACCACAAGTGAATCTTTATTTCCCAATCACAACGATATTCACGCGGCACTCATTGGTCGCTCAGCCTGACAGTAGATTGCACGATGTCGACTCGTGAGAAATAATATCAATCGAATTGCCATTTAGGAGTAGGACTTGTCATCGCACACAGCAAATGGTTTGGCACTTTTGAGACGATCTGAAGCTGTTTTATTAAGAGTGGCCTTGAGATTTTTCACATTTGTTCCAGTAGCTTGAAAGTCGACTGGTTAATAGTCCGTATCTGAAAATTAATCCGGGTATGGCCGCTCTACGGGTCGTACGACGAAGAAACTCTAAACTTTTCTAGTTTCAATCAATCAACTTTGTTAATTTGTCGGTTTTCAGTTTATGAAACTGGAGGAAAATCAAAACTCATAAAGGCTTTTCATCATTTTTATAGAGTTTCATTATCTGAAAGTTGAAAAGCATCGAAAATGAACATCGACAACAAATCTGTGATTGAAGACGATTGAAATCTGCGCAAATTGAATTGAATTGAATCTGCGCAACCTCACAGAGCTGTTCGAGAGACTCGCACAAACATAGCCGGCTGATTAACATCGATTTAAGTAGCTAAACTTGGGATATTTTCCTGAAAATACTAGGTTGTTAAAAAAGTTCGCGGTTTGCTTGCATAAAGGTTCAATTATCTAATTATTTTGAAAATAGATTGTTATGGTTTTTGGCTCATTTGAAAGCCTGTTCTCTTGCGAGTATTTTGTTAAATAAATTACTGTTAAAAATAAACATTTTACATCTTTAGATGAATAAAAGTAAACTTTGTGTTTTGCTCCGTCACTATTGGAAAGGTCTGTCTGTTGCTGAAGTGATTTGTGAGGTGGAAGGCGAAGAAAATGTTGGCAAAACTGTTGTGATCGAGTGATTCAAACGCTTCAATGCCGGCGATTTTGATCTTGAAGAAGTTGAAGTTGAAGAGGAGTTACAAACGCGCGAAAATGCGAAAGTGTTTTTTCAAATATGATATTTCATTGTCCAGTAGTGTAGTTTTTGTGAGAAATGCAAGCGACCAGGCATTTAGGTTGATTCTGGCGATATATTGCCAATTAAAAGACTTGATCTTTACTTAATCTTTACTTAATCTTTACTTAATCTTTACTTTACTTGGGCTTTACTTTACTTGGGCTTTACTTAATCTTTACTTAATCTTTACTTAATCTTTACTTAATCTTTACTTAATCTTTACTTAATCTTTACTTTACTTGGGCTTTACTTTACTTGGGCTTTACTTTACTTGGGCTTTACTTTACTTGGGCTTTACTTTACTTGGGCTTTACTTTACTTGGGCTTTACTTTACTTGATTTAACATAAAATTCCTATAATTACAAATGTTTATAAGAATTTTCAGCATTGGATAGTTTTTTTTGTATCTTAAAACTGAATTTGCAAACCGAAAAACAAGGTGATTTCGAATTTTTGTATAGGTCAAAAGCAGATAAAAGAAAAATGATTTACGATTCTCAAAAGCACTACATAAACATGCAAACAAGAAAGGATTCTTTTATAAAATTAATACATAACATGTATTTTGAGGATTAGCTAAAGAACAATATTCGGCGTGTAGAGGCAGAGCATAGGAGAACGGGGAAACCGAGCAGAGAACTACCTGGAAATGAAATGAAATGAAATCTTAATTTTAAGCTCGATTGTTTCTGAACTTAATTAGGATTTAAAATCAGCTTTGGAAACTAATTTTAAACCTGATTTAAACCTGATTTAAAGCTGGGTTTAAAGCTGATTTTAAAACTGATTTTAAAGCTGATTTTGGACTTTGGGTAATTTTCGGGACTTTTGAATGTTTTCCTTAATTTTCTATGAATTTATGGTTAACAAAGTCTAATAAAACTAATCATAAGTTGATTGAGTTTTCAGACCTGGAGTTATAGACCATTTAAGTGGATCCACTCTTCCTGGTAGGTGGACTACCGAGCAGATGACTCTGATTAAGGATTCGAGCAAAGCTGATGCAATCATTTGGAGGAACCCTAAGTGTTCTCCTTCTAAAACTAATATTCGAAGCGATGGTACAGTACTGGACAATGAAATATCATATTTGAAAAAACGATCGTCACTTTCGCGCGTCTATAACTCCCTTGTCTTTGAATTTAAACTATTAGTGTTATACATTTTTTGAAAGCTCTTTTCAAGGGCTACACAATGGTAATATTAATATTTAGAAATACGGTAAAGACAAGGGGAGTTACAGACGCGCGAAAGTGACGATCTTTTTTCAAATATGATATTTCATTGTCCAGTAGTGTATGTTTGAAGACCATTGAATACCGTAATCCAGTTTGAAGACCAATATGCCTCTATCCCAAAACAACTACGGCTCCTCGAGCATTAGACTTCTCATCCTCAGGATAAACAAGAAACTATTACAGGACAATTTTCTTTGACTAGAAAAACTATCGGCGAGTATTGGGAGTTTTTTCGTGAGCTGTGTGAAAATTGGTTTATTTGTATCCTCAGTGTGTTGAAGTAGTTTGGGACGCGCTGAAAGCATCTGAAAGCACACTGAAAGCAATCAAGCATCAATCAGCAATCAAGCCACACAAGATAGACTTCCCTTTTACATGTTTGAGTATATGTACCGGAGAGTCCATTCAGATGATTGTCTTTTTCAAAGTCTTTTAAATGAGATGTGACTCATTTATTCTATCAATTAATCACCCGTTCGTCAATTTGAGTCAATCAAATCACTTTTTGAGTTTTGAGTGTGATATTTTGTTAATAATAAAGTTAATAATAACATATAAACATATAGAAAAAAAGATGAGAATCATTAAAAGTCCCAAAAATTACACAAAATCCCTGATTTTAAAGCCCTTTTAATTAAAAAACCGAGATATCCCATTCTAGATTGAATACCGTAATCCAGACAGTCTAGACTGAATACTCAAATCTAGACGGAATGCTCAAATCTAGACTAAATACCGTAATCTAGCTATTCTAGACCGTAATCTAGCTATTCTAGACCGTAATCTAGCTATTCTAGACCGTAATCTAGCTATTCTAGACCGTAATCTAGCTATTCTAGACCGTAATCTATCTATTCTAGACCGTAATCTAGCTATTCTAGATCGTAATCTAGCTATTCTAGACCGTAATCTAGCTATTCTAGACCGTAATCTAGCTATTCTAGACCGAATATCATATTTTAGATTGAATACCGTAATCCAGACGGTGAGAATCATTAAAAGTCCCAAAAATTACACAAAATCCCTGATTTTAAAGCCCCTTTAAATCCCTTTTAATTAAAAAAATGCCAGCTATTAAAACGAGCAATTCCCTAGTTGATTTCAAGTTTGATTTTAAAGCATTACCGCTGAATTTTCTCCTTCAGCTGCCAAGCGTGTCATTAAAGCCATTTTTGATGCTTCTGGAGTGGTGGAAATTGTCTGAAAGGGATTTTGTGGAATTGGAGGAATTTTTATAGTTTTCCCTTTCAAACCTCGTTGATGAGATTACGGAGATGAGCCGAATTGCAGAGAGAATCGTGGTCTTCACCGCTCACTCCTGCCCATTGCACATCGGCTGAGCTGAAAATGCGAATAAGGGGAAGCTTTTAAACAATCAACCAGTTTAGAGTTGTTGTTTTTTTTTTTTTGATAGCTAAAGATAAGCAAACCGTTTCTTTCTTCCACCACAACATCCCCCTCCACCACCGCCACAGCATCCACCACCGAAGAAAAGCGCCGAGCAACAAATCGTTAACAATAAAAACAATAAACAGCTTCGAATCATCTTTTAGATCTAAAGAAAATTTGAATAGAACAAAATCTTATCTAGAGTATTTTATATTCAAAAAAAAATGTTTTCTGAGAGAAGTTTAAGAGATAAAAAGTGGTCAACTAGGTGTTTGGTTGAATCGTTTTTAGGTTTTATTGTTTATATTGGCTTTTCAGTTAGAAAGTAGAGTACATTGATTACCGTATTCTCTCTAATAGTAGTGCACCGTGTGTTGCCTTGCCGAAATTGCTCGAAATCTCGAGAACGGCTTATCAGAACCTATCGATGTGGGGTCGGAAAATGTAGCTGACGATGAGATCTCGTGGGGGATTTGAGTGTTGAGCTTCTGCAAAAGCTTGGGAACTGTAAAACAATCATCAACTCGACTCAGCCAGGCAGATGGGGAGAGAGCATTACTATTAGAGAAAATACAGAATACCGTATTCTCTCTAATAGTAGTGCACCCTGAGCTTTGCCTAAATTCCTCGAAATCTCGAGAACGGCTTATCAGAACCTATCGATGTGGGGTCGGAAAATGTAGCTGACGATGAGATCTCGTGGGGGATTTGAGTGTTGAGCTTCTGCAAAAGCTTGGAAACCATAAAATAGTCACCAACTCGGCTCGCCGGGGTGCACTACTATTAGAGAGAATACGGTATTTTGTAATATTGTTGATAAAGAAAGCGATTGAAGATCAAAAACCATGAATAGATGAGGAATTGTTTGTGTGAATGTTGAGAATCTAAGAAAAGAAGCTTGTTTTGAACTGGATTGGCCTAGAATTCTAGGTCAAAAACTAATTTTGATTACAGTCATCAAATAAAATAGTCATCAAATCGGCTCGCCGGGGTGCACTACTATTAGAGAGAATAAACGGTATAAACTAAGATTTTTAGCCAAACACTTTATTCATCTACATTATATGTGTCGTAGCCGCTTACGAAATTCAGCCGCTAACGAATGAGGGTATTTCCGGGCATGCAATCAAAAAGTCACCCACATAAAAAATGTTCATAATACATATATTTTATAATGAATTTTTGAAATTAGCTCATTTGGTTCAGTAGAAAAATTTTTTTGAGCCCCCAAAGTTTAGGTTCAAAAATGCCTTAAAATGGCTATAAAAAATTTTCTACTCAGCCAAAAAACTTGCCTAATAGCTCATTTTGTAGCCAATTTCATGTAGTTTCTTAAAGTAAAGCTACATTGAACCTTTGTTTTTCAAAGCTAGGAGAAAGAGGGCGAGGAACGACTTCAGTTGAACTCGGTCGCTGTTTTCACATTTGAGAATTGCTCTGAATTTGTTCCTCGCCCTCTTTCTCTTACTTTCAATGAAAAATTGTTTTAGATGGCTTTACTTTTAGAAACTACATCAAATTGGCTACAAAATGAGCTATTAGGCAAGTTTTTTGGCTGAGTAGAAAATTTTTTATAGCCATTTTAAGGCATTTTTGAACCTAAACTTTGGGGGCTCAAATAAAATTTTCTACTGAACCAAATGAGCTAATTTCAAAAATTTATTATAAAATATATGTATTATGAACATTTTTTATGTGGGTGACTTTTTGATTGGATGCCCGGAAATACCCTCATTCGTTAGCGGCTACGACATATGATAGCCAGCCGGTTTCTCAATGTTTTGGGGACGAACGTATTCTCTCTAATACAGTAGTATCTCTAATGTAGTAGTGCACCCTGTGTTGCCTTATCGAAATTGCTCGAAATCTCGAAAAGCGCTTATCAGAACTTATTGATGTGGGGTCGGAAAATGTAGCTGACGATGAGATATTGTGGGGGATTAGAGTGTTGAGCTTCTACGAAAACTTGGAAACCGTAAAATAGTCACCAATCGGCTCGCCGGGGTGCACTACTATTAGAGAGAATACGGTAATTTTCAAATCACATAGCTTGATCGCTAGAATGTAATCAGTGACAGAAAACAGAAAGAAAATTGAGCAAGAAGATGAATTTCGAAAAATTTTGGTCAAACCGAACTCTTTTATACAATAGAAAGAGGAAGAATGAGAGGAAGAATGAAAGGAAGAATGAGAGGAAGAGTTAGAAAAGAAGGAGAAATGGAGACCGGATTTAGATGGAGATAATTAGAGGTGAAGAGTGGACATAAAGAGTCAATGAATGAAGTGAAAGAAGTGAATGAAAAGTTTGACGGGAAATGGGCTAAGAAAGGCAAGGAAACCGGGTACCAAAGAATGGTTGAAAGGGAAAGAAAATGGAAAACCTTTCATCCGCTTTGCTTATTGTTCGAAACCTTTGAGAAATCCGGAGTTAGCCTGTAACTTTTGTTCTACATTCCGCAAAAGACTTGTTTCGTGCGTTCAAAAAATTCACTTTTATAGGAAAATTTGTTTGAAATTCAATAAGTTAACTAGTAATCATAGATTTCAAAATCATAAAAAGAAAATAATAGTCAAAAGTTGATTTTAAATGACTTCAAATATTGGGTTGATGGAAAAGTCCTTTCCGATTTTTTGGGAGAGTACCTTAAATTTGTCGAATTTTGACGTTTTATAGCTGATCCTAAAGCTGCATTCAAGACGGATCGATTGGTAAAAACCGTTTTGAGATATTTCTTTTCTAAAAGTTTTTACAGCTATTTTGGTAAAGGTCGGCAGAGCCAAAAAATGGCTGTTTTCACGTTTCGTTAGTTTTCCGTGCAGAAACCTAGGCTAAAAACATCTGTTTCGTGATCAGCGTCAAAAATAACCCCTAGACACAAATTTTCAGAACCTTAGCAAAAAAATTTTTGAAAAATATTGTCACCGGTGGAAGTCGAAGCAGCGACCCTCAGATCAATAGCCTTTCCGCCGCTTTTCGCGATTTTCCTTAGTTTTTTTCCCTTTTTTTTGTTTTATCATTTTTTTGATGTTGTTAGAAGGCTTTTTTCAGGAATGTCGTGTCAAGTTGAATCGGAGGAGCACCAGCGACATCTGTTTTTGTATGCATTCAACCGAAAACTCAATGCTGCACAGGCTCATCGATTACTAACGTTTATGGACCCGATTTCGTGACCGAACGAACTATCCAGAATTGGTTTCAACGATTTCGTGAAGGAAATTTCTCACTTCTCGATAGTGCAAGAACAGGAAGACCATCGGAAATCGACGAAGACAAAGGCGGAAAGGCTATTGATCTGAGGGTCGCTGGTTCGACTTCCACCGGGAAAGGCTATTGAAGGAAAATCGTGAAAAGCGGTGGACTGCTCTAAACGTGCTCTAAAACGTGCTCCAACTACCCTAACCGCAATATTTATTGAATCTTCTTCTTGGAACTAATCACAACTTTTTTTGAGCAGAAAACGTACAAGAAAACTTTAAATAAAAGGAAAACCGATAAAAAGAAGACTACAGTAAAAAGAGCGAAAACATCTAGATTATAGTATACAATTGTTGATAGTTCCCCAGCTGGAGTCTGTAATTCGGGGAGTCCACCAGAAGAGATCGCGAACTCAGTCCATCTGGAAAAGTTTTCGATACAAATTTAGATTTTTGAATAATTATAATGTATCTTATAATGCTTAGTTATGTATCTTGCTTAAAACTTGGCTTTTTTTTAAGAGCTTTCCATACTTGATCAAGCGCTCTTCGGGTGAAAAGGGCTTTCGCTTGATGAGCTCTCGAATTCTCAGCGCTCCGTCAGTGTACCTAAAGATATTCAATAAAAAAAAGATACGTTTAGTACTAGTTTAATACGTTTCTAACCATTTACCGTTAAGCTTCTTAACGATAAACGGTAAATAAACAATTTTTTTTATCGTTTATCTTTAAATGTCCGTAAAATAAGTCTATTTAATACTAAAGATATTCAAAAAGATGTGAGC